>CM033473.1:275235816-275297665 GCA_019447015.1 Hymenochirus boettgeri | reverse complement strand
TATCATTTGGATGTATTGACTGATACATTGGCGAAAATCATATTGGTGTAGGTTACAAAACCTAAGAGACTTTTCAACAGCAACAAGAATTCCATTAAATCCAGAGACAAATATATTGGAATATTGTCACAGCAACAGCTCACCCTGAACATCCGAAAAACAATTACAACCCTTTGTTTCAATGTGTTTGGGGGGTTTCAGGTGAACCATCAATAACAGTATTGATTTAGAATATTTTAGAATCTATTTTACTGTCCAATCCAGTTATTGACCGGCCTTGACCGAGTCTGGGATCTGTCCAACAATAATGGAAAACAATAGCACAATTTTTTTGATGAGATAAATCCCACTGTGCTGGATATTGATAACGGCTGTCAAATGTTGGATACACCAATCTGATCCGCTAGGCTAACAATGCGGGAATACACCATCTGAGTACCCTAGTAGGCCGATGTTGGCATACCATCTGATAAGATTAGGCTGTCAATGTTGGAATACACCATCTGATACGCTAGGCTTACAACTTGGAAGAAACCATTTGACACCCTAGGCTGTCGGTGTTACATAATCTATAATCCATCTATACGCTAGCTGTCAAAAGTTAATAGGCCATCTGATCCCTGGGCTGTTGATGATGGAATCCCACCAACTGATTCCCTAGGCTTTCATTGTTGAATAGACCGACTGATACCCTAGGCTTGTCGGTGTTGAAATGACCATCGATACCCTAGGCTGTTTGGTTTTGAATAGACTACTCTATACCCAAGCATTGATGTTGAAATAGACCAATTGATACCCTAGGCTGTCAATGATGGAAGACTAATCTGATTCCAAGGCTGACGATGTTGAAATTAGACCATCTGATGCCCTAGGCTGTCGAAGTTGGAATAGACCATTTAAACCCAACAGCAGTGGATGTTGAAATAGACCAACTGCTGTCCTAGGCTGTTGATATTGGAACAGGCTAAACCACTGTTGTCTATATGTGACATAGGATATGTATAGTACATGTATGTTAGTGGGGTCCTGTCAGTACATCTCTTAAAAGACAGAACTATTGACATATGATAATCACGGGGTTGCAATAATGGCAAACGTGGAAGCGCAGTTTATTTAATCCCCCCTGCATAAAAAAGTGAAATGAGCTGACCGATTAATGGAACTACATTGTACATTAAGGCAGTGCTTGTGAAGGTTCTCATTCATCCGCTCATGGTAATATCTGGTAAATATTCATTCATCCAGGTCATGGTATATCTGAAATATTCATTCATTCAGGTCATGGCATATCTGTAATATTTCATTCATCCAGTTCATGGTATATCTGTAATATTCATTCATCCAGGTCATGGTTAATATCTGTTAATATTCATTCATCCAGGTCATGGTAATATCTGTAATTATTCATTCATCCAGGTCATGGTATATCTGTATATTCATTCATCCAGGCCCATGGTATATCTTAATATTCATTCATCTAGGTATGGATACTGTATATCATTCATCCAGGTCATGGTATATCTGTAATATACATTCATCCAGGTCATGGTATATCTGAATATTCAGTCCTCCAGGTCATGGTATATCTGTAATATTCATTCATCCAGGTCATGGCATATCTGAATTTTCACTCATCCAGTCATGGTATATCTGTAATATTCATTCATCCAGGTCATGCTATCTGTAGATATTCATTCATCCAGGTCATGGCATATCTGTAATTTTCACTCATCCAGGTCTGGCATATCTGTAATATTCATTCATCTATCTTAATATTCATTCATCCAGGTCATGCTATATCTGTAATATCATTCATCACAGGTCATGGGCATGGCATATCTGTAATATTCTTTATCCAGGTCATGGTATATCTGTATATTTTATTCATCCAGCTCATGGTAAAATCTGTAATATTCATTCTCACAGTATGGCATATCTTAAATTTCACTCATCCAGGTCGACATGGTATTCTGTAATATTCATTCATCCAGGTCATGGCATATCTGTAATATTCATTCATCCAGGCCATGGCATAATCTGTAATTTCACTCATCCAGGTCATGGCATATCTGTAATATTCATTCATCGATCTGTAATATTCATTCATTCCAGGTCATGATATATCTGTAATATTCATTCTCCAGGTCATGGCTATCTGTAATTTCACTCATCCAGGTCTGGTATATCTGTAATATTCATTCATCTATCTGTAATATTCATTCATCTATCTGTAATATTCATTCATCCAGGTCATGGTATATCTGTAATTTCATTCATCATCTGTAATATTCATTCATCCAGGTCATGGTATATCTGTAATATTCATTCATCCAGGTCATGGCCATGGCAATATCGGTAATATTCATTCATCCAGGTCATGGTATATCTGTAATATTCATTCCTCCAGTCATGGTATATCTGTATATTCATTCATCCAGGTCATGGCATATCTGTAATATTTCATTCCATCCAGGTCTGGCATATCTGTATTTTCACTCATCCAGGTCATGGCATATCTGTAATATTCATTCTCTATCTGTAATATTCATTCATCCAGGTCATGGTATATCTGTAATATTCATTCATCCAGGTCATGGCATGGCTATATCTTAATATTCATTCATCCAGGTCATGGTATATCTTATATATTCATTCCTCCAGGTCATGGTATATCTGTAATATTCATTCATCCAGGTCATGGCATACATACTGTAATTTCACTCATCCCAGGTCATGGCATATCTGTAATTCATTCATCCAGGTCATGGCATATCTGTAATTATCCACTCATCCAGTTCATGGCATATCTGTAATATTCATTCATCTCTATCTGTAATATTCATTCATCCAGGTCAGGGTATATCTGTAATGTTCATTCATCCCAGGTCATGGGCATGGCATATCTGTAATATTCATTTTCCAGGTCATGGTATATCTGTAATTTCATTCACCAGTCTCATGGAAATCTGTACATATTCATTCTCCAGGTCATGGATATATCTGTTAATATTCATTCATCCAGGTCTGGCAATCTGTAAATTTCACTCATCCAGGTCATGGTATACCTGTAATATTCATTCATCAGGTCATGGCATATCTCTAATATTCATTCATCCAGGTCATGGCATATCGTTTATTTTCACTCATCCAGGTCATGCATATCTGTAATATTCATTCATCTAATCTGTATATATTCATTCATCCAGGTCATGGTATACTCTGTATATTCATTCTCCCAGGTCATGGCATATCGTTTTCCATTCATCCAGGTCATGGCATATCTGTATTTTCATTCATCCAGGTCATGCATATCTGTATTATCACTTCCAGTTCATGGCCATTCTGTACTATTCATTCATCTATCTGTAATATTCATTCACCAGGTCATGGTATATCTGTAAATTCATTCTCCCAGGTCATGAGCATGGCATATCTGTCAATTTCATTTATCCAGGTCATGGTATATCTGTAATATTCATTCATCCAGCTCATGGTATATCTGTAATATTCATCATCCAGGTCATGGATATCTGTAATATTCATTCATCCTGGTCATGGTATATCTGGTAATATTCATTCATCTAGGTCATGGTATATCTAAATATTCATTCATCCAGGTCATGGTATATATGTATATTCATCATCCAGCATGTATAATGTAATTTCTTCATCTAGGTCATGGTATATCTCTATAGTCATTCATCCAGGTCATGGTATATCTGTAATATTCATTCATCCAGGTCATGGTTTATCTGTAATATCATCCATCCAGGTCATGGTTATCTGTTTGTATTCATTCATCCAGGTCATGGCATATCGGTAATTTTTCACTCATCCAGGTCATGGCATTCTAATATTCATTCATGCAGGTCATGGCATATCTGTATTTCACTCATCCAGGTCATGGCAGATCTGTAATATTCATTCATCCAGGTAATGGCATATCTGTAATTATCACTCATCCGTTCATGGCAATCTGTAATATTCATTCATCTATCTGTATATTCATTATCCAGTCATGGTATACTGTAATATCATTCATCCGGTCATGTATATCTGTAATATTCATTCCTCCAAGTCATGGCATATCTGTAATATTCATTCACCAGGTCATGGCATATCTGTATATATATTCATCCAGGTCATGGCATATCTGTAAATATTCATTCATCCAGGTCATGGTTAGAGATTTCCGAACTTCGCAAAATCCGGTCCGCATTAGAGGATCCACGATTTTTCGGAAAAAACGAAAATTCAAAATCCGCGAGCGGACCCGTTAAAAATGAAAAAATTCCGAATTTCTCGTATTTTCGAAAATGTTCGAAATTACGAGTTTCACATATTTTTCGAAAATTTTCGAAAATACGAGAAATCTCGTTATTTCGAAAATTTTCGAAACCGTGTTTTTCGAACATACAAGTAATCCTCCGTAATTTCGAAAAATACGTATTTCCGAAAATAAGAGACATCCTCATATTTTCGAAAATTTCCGAAAATATGTATTTTCGAAAATTTCCTAAATAACGAGAAATCGTGTGTTACGGCAGTTCGAAAGGGCGGAAAATCTGGAAAATCCGGAAAAATCCGCCGTTCGCAACGGGATAATCCGCGGGCGGATCCGGTTTTTCGGATCCGCGAACTGGCCTTCCCTAGTCATGGTATATCTGTAATATTCATTCATCCAGGTCATGGTATATCTGTAATATCCTTCATCCAGGTCATGGTATATCTGTAATACCATCCATCCAGGTCATGGTATATCTGTAATATTCATTCATCCAGGTCATGGTATATCTGTAATAGTCATCCAGGTCATGGTATAACTGTAATAGTCATCCAGGTCTGGTATATCTTTTGTTTCAGTTACAACATTATCAACTGGATTTTTAGCATAGTTTAGTTCTTTTTTTAAAGTCCAGTTGATCTTACTGATACACAGATTATTCAAGGCAAAGTGCAACACTCAGAATGAGATAAATAAAAATCATTGCCTACTATAACAGGTCAAAACCTGATGAAATGGTAACCACTAGTTGTTAGATCATTATGAATGGCTACAATGAAATCATAACAGCTTGCCAGCATGCATCTACTTTATATAATATTAGCTATTCAATGTGATATATATATATTATATATATATATGTGTGTGTGTGTGTGTGTGTGTGTGTGCTGTGGTGCGATTGCACTCGGGGTGTTAAGGGGAGATGTGCCAACCTTGCAGCCCTGATTTAGGCTAAGCCACACTGTATAAAAAATGGAAAAATCCCACGCGTTTCACACTTATTAACGTCCACTTGCACTGCGATCTGTGCAATGTTGCGCAATCGGAGCGCCCTGAGATTAGCAAACAAAAAAAAATTAGGTTGCATACGTTCCAGAAATGGATTGCGGGAAGCGCCTCAACGTGGCCAAGCCTGCATCCCTCCCTTACAAACGTCTCACAAAATGCAACTGTAATTGATAACTGTGGATAACTACCTTCCTTTCTAACTACCTTCCCTAGGTAAATGCATGTTGTAAAGTGCCCATTGTTATCTTTACAATATAAGAAACCAATCCCATGCGCAGAGTGACAGTTTAGTGTCTACTGATAAAAAGTCACCTGATGACCAGAAGGCTAGGAAATTATAACAATATTACAGGCTCTGTTTGCAGTTAAACAAGTCTCTGGATCCTGTAAGGTAAGTGCTGCTGCTGTGGTGTGAAAGGTAAGTTATGTAATAATGGTGCAAAGGTTTGACTGTGATATTATCTATCCGAACAACCAATCAGATGTTGCCAACTGCAGTAGACCAACAAAAGGCAGATTATTATCACAGGGTAGGGGTTGTGTAATCACGGCAAAGTCTGGGGCCCCAAAACATAAGAAAAACAAAAAGGATGTCCAAATGGAAATTATTCCAATTCTCTCTGAAAAGACAATTCTGAGCTAAACTACAACTCTCAGCTGCTCCTGTGACACCCCCCCCCCCCAAGCACACACAGTGCAGTGATCCATGACTGAATCCCCCACGTTATATTAACTATTCACTTGTGCCCGGTGTTGTAAACAAGCTCAGTGATATTTAGATTTCAGCCCCTAGATCTGCTAGCTTAGAGTTGTAGTTATGCTAAGTCTTTAGTTTCCTTGCCTTTCCCTTTTAATAGCTCTAGATCAGCATTCTGGGGTTCCCGTATAGTGATCACATAACCAACACACACACAATGGAACTGGATTTACAACCTGTTGTGTTGTCTACTACAGTTCCCATCATTCCTTCTCTAGCCTAAGGCAAGTTGAATATCTGTAGGCAGCTTGGTCCAACTCCTACTATTAACTGCAAGGGATACTGTAATGTATCCCATCACAGTGTGTAGCTAGCAGCCCTTTGTTTCATAATGTTTACATAACACTCTATGTACAGTATGTGTAATATTTTATAGCACTGTACAATATTACAATACATAAAACAAGGGGAAATACATTAAAAGCATTTAGATAGATAAATGTGTGTAATAAGTGTCTGTAGCTTAAGACAAGAAGAGGAATGGGTGCCTGTCCCAAAGAGCTGCAATCTAGTCCCATAGAGATTGTTTATCATGGACACTTACTTATTTAACAAGATGGACACATCTCTCTCAGTTCCATTGAATTCCCCCTGATCACCCAGGAAAATGGAAAGTTATCCTGTACCCAGAATTGCTACTTCCTCTCCTCCAAAGGAGGTCCCTTGTAGATTCTGCAGTCAGTTCAGTGGTCAGTGCTAGAGAAGAGAGCTGCCAGGCTGTATTGTATATTTTGTCTTTACTTCCCCTTCAATGATCTCACATCCATCTTATATTACAATCCAATCCAGTCCAGCGTGATGGCAGGATGAATCCTAGTGGGAGGAGAAGGATTGTTATATCTGCGCCTGCTGGGTCTGGCTTCCCTTCTATGCTGGTCCAATAATCATCCTGAGATGCTGATGGAGGGGTTGTAAGGAGTGTTCAGGGAAAGAGAGATGAAGTGGCAGGGCCTGTGGATTTCCTCATTAGACTGTACCTGGCAATGCAGCCTTAACAGCAGTCAGTAGCCTACTGCACTGTGTGTGCTAAAATAATAAGTTAACCAACACTGTGAACTAAATGTATTCCTTTGTACCCAGAACTTATATGCAGCACTGACGATTAGTTTATCCAATAACATAAACACCTGCCCCAAAGAGCTTACAATCTAAGTGCTATCATCCCACCAGCAATCAGTCCATCATTACTAAGAAAAACCCACACAAGCACCGCAAAACTATTTGGGCAATGAAAACTATTTTTTATTTCAGTTTTACAAATGAATTCATTCAATGTGTTTATTTATTGGGACAGATATTAACATGGTTTTGGAGGTTGTATAAGACATATACGTCCATCTAGTCCAACCTTTATACCCTACCCATAATGTCTGTATAACAGTTACATAGTAACATAGTATTGGAGGTTGTATAAAGACTCATGTCCATCTAGTCCAACCTTTATACCCTACCCATAATGTCTGTATAACAGTTAATAGTAACATATATTGGAGGTTGTATAAAGACATACGTCCTCTAGTCCAACCTTTATACCCTACCCAATGTATTAACATTACATAGTAACATAGTATTGGAGGTTGTATAAAGACATACGTCCATTTAGTCCAACCTTTATACCCTACCCATAATGTCTGTTAACAGTTACTATAACATAGTATTGGAGTTGTATAAAGACATACGTCCATCTAGTCCAACCTTATACCCTACCCATAATGTCTGTATAACAGTTACATAGTAACATAGTATTGGAGGTTGTATAAAGACATACGTCCATCTAGTCCAACCTTTATACCCTACCCATAATGTCTGTAATAACAGTTACATAGTAACATAGTATTGGAGTTTGTATAAAGACATATGCCATCTAGTCCAACCTTTATACCCTACCCATAATGTCTGTATAACAGTTACATAGTAAATAGTATTGGAGGTTTTATAAAGACAATCGTCCATCTAGTCCAACCTTTATACCCTACCCATAATGTCTGTATAACAGTTACATAGTAACATAGTTATTGGGAGTTGTATAAAGACATACGTCCATCTAGTCCCCTTTATACCCTACCCATAATGTCTGTATAACAGTTACATAGTAACATAGTATTGGAGGTTGTATAAAGACATACGTCCATCTAGTCCAACCTTTATCCCCTACCCATAATGTCTGTATAACAGTTACATAGTAACATAGTATTGGAGGTTGTATAAAGACATACTCCATCTAGTCCAACCTTTATACCCTACCCATAATGTCTGTTAACAGTTACATAGTAACATAGTATTGGAGGTTGTAAAGACATACGTCCATCTAGTCCCCTTTATACCTACCCATAATGTCTGTATAACAGTTACATAGTAACATAGTATTGGAGGTTGTATAGACATACTCCATCTAGTCCAACCTTTATACCCTACCCATAATGTCTGTTAACAGTTACATAGTAACTAGTATTGGAGGTTGTATAAAGACATACGTCCATCTAGTCCAACCTTTATACCCTACCCATAATGTCTGATAACAGTTACATAGAACATATTATTGGAGGTTGTATAAAGACATACGTCCATCTAGTCCCCCTTTATACCCTACCCATAATTCTGTATAACAGTTACATAGTACATAGTATTGGAGTGTGTATAAAGACATACGTCCATCTAGTCAACCTTTATACCCTACCCATAATGTCTGTATAACAGTTACATAGTAACATGTATTGGAGGTTATATAAGACATACGTCCATCTAGTCCACCTTTATACCCTACCCATAATGTCTGTATAACAGTTACATAGTAACATAGTATTGGAGGTTGTATAAAGACATACGTCCATCTAGTCCAACCTTTATACCCTACCCATAATGTCTGTATAACAGTTACAATAACATATTATTGAGGTTTTAAGACATACGTCCATCTAGTCCAACCTTTATACCCTACCCATAATGTCTGTATACAGTTACATAGTAACATAGTATTGGAGGTTGTATAAAGACATACGTCCATCTAGTCCAACCTTTAACCCTACCATAATGTCTGTTAACAGTTACATAGTAACATAGTATTGGAGGTTTTATAAGAATACGTCCATCTAGTCCAACCTTATACCCTACCATAATGTCTGTATAACAGTTACATAGTAACATAGTTATGGAGGTTGTATAAAGACATACTCCATCTAGTCCAACCTTTATACCCTACCTAATGTCTGTATAACAGTTACATAATAACATAGTATTGGAGGTTGTTAAAGATACGTCCATCTAGTCCAACCTTATACCCTACCCATAATTCTGTTATAACAGTTACATAGTAACATAGTATTGGAGGTTTTATAAAGACATACTCCATCTAGTCCAACCTTTATACCCTACCCATATGTTCTGTTTAACAATTACATAGTATTGAGGTTGTATAAGACATACGTCCATCTAGTCCCCCTTTATACCCTACCATAATGTCTGTAACAGTTACATAGTAACATAGTATTGGAGGTTGTATAAAGACATACGTCCATCTAGTCCAACCTTTATACCCTACCATAATGTCTGTTAACAGTTACATAGTAACATAGTATTGGAGGTTGTTATAAGCATATCTTCTAGTCCAACCTTATACCTACCCATAATATTGTTAAAGTTACATAGTAACATAGTATTGGAGGTTGTATAAACATACTCCATCTAGTCCAACCTTATACCCTATCCATAATGTCTATAACAGTTACATAGTAACATAGTATGGAGGTTGTATAAATCATGTCCATCAAGTCCAACTTTATCCCTACCCATAATGTCTGTCTAACAGTTACATTATATGGAAATAATAAGTTTTTGTAAATATTGTACACTAATGTATGATAATGTATGATAAGTGATGTTTTGTAATGAATTTTATTTGTTATATGTTATATTTATTAGTAGCATGTTCAATAAATTCTATATAATGGTATAAAGGTTGGACTAGATGGACGTATATCTTTATATAACCTCCAATACTATGTTACTATGTAACTGTTAGACAGACATTATGGGTAGGGAATAAAGTTGGACTTGATGGACATATGACTTTATACAACCTCCATTACTATGTTACTATGTAACTGTTAAATAGACATTATGGATAGGGTATAAAGGTTGGACTAGATGGATGTATGTATATATACAACCTCCAATATTGTTACTATGTACTGTATACAGACATTAGGTGGGTATAAAGGTGGACTAGATGGACGTATGTCTTTATACAACCTCCAATACTATGTTACTATGTAACTGTTATACAGACATTATGGGTAGGGTATAAAGGTTGGACTAGATGACGTATGTCTTTATACACCCCCAATACTATGTTACTATTAACTGTTAACAGACAATGGGTAGGTATAAAGGTTGGACGATGGAGTATGTCTTTATACACCCTCCAATACTATGTTACTATGTACTGTTATACAGACATTATGGGTAGGGTATAAGGTTGGACTAGATGACGTATGTCTTTATACAACCTCCAATACTATGTTACTATGTAACTGTTATACAGACATTATGGGTAGGGTATAAAGTTGGACTAGATGGACGTATATCTTTATATAACCTCCAATACTATGTTACTATGTAACTGTTAGACAGACATTATGGGTAGGGAATAAAGTTGGACTTGATGGACATATGACTTTATACAACCTCCATTACTATGTTACTATGTAACTGTTAAATAGACATTATGGATAGGGTATAAAGGTTGGACTAGATGGATGTATGTATATATACAACCTCCAATATTGTTACTATGTAACTATTAGACATATATTATGGGTAGGCTATGAAGGTTGGACTAGACAGAAATATGCCCTTATACAACCTCCAATATTATGTTACTATGTAACTGTTAGACAGACATTATCTGTAGGGTATAAAGGTCGGACTAGATGGACATATGCCTTTATACAACCTCCAATACTATGTTACTATGTAACTGTTAGACAGACATTATCTGTAGGGTATAAAGGTCGGACTAGATGGACGTATGTCTATATACAACCTCTAATACTATGTAATTGTTAGACAGAAATCATGGGTAGGGTATAAAGGTTGGACTAGATGGATGTATGTCTTTATAAAACCTCCAATACTACGTTACTATGTAACTGTTATACAGACATTATGGGTAGGGTATAAAGGTTGGACTAGATGGACGTATATCTTTATAAAACCTCCAATACTATGTTATTATGTAACTGTTATACAGACATTATAGGTAGGGTATAAAGGTTGGACTAGATGGATGTATGTCTTTATACAACCTCCAATAATATGTTACTATGTAACTGTTATACAGACATTATAGGTAGGGTATAAAGGTTGGACTAGATGGACGTATATCTTTATAAAACCTCCAATACTATGTTACTATGTAACTGTTAGACAGACATTATTGGTAGGGTATAAAGGTTGGACTAGATGGACGTATGTCTTTATACAACCTCCAATACTATGTTACTATGTAACTGTTTTATACAGACTTATTGGTTAGGGTCATAACTGTTGGGACCTTTACACACGTTCATGGACGTATGTTTTTTCATAACAAACCTTGCCGTTCACTCACGAGGTTCTCAGGTTAACTGTATACTAGTGTCATATGGCGTACCTAGGGTACATCTTTATCTCCACCTTAAGTCGGTAGGTCACTCACGCCACGTGTGTCAAGCATTTTATGCTTCTCCATACCCTTTTTATTTTTTTTTTTTTTTTCACCACATGTTTTTTTTTTGCACACACAGCCGACATATACCCCCCCGGCGATTAACCCTTATGTAACTGTTCCAGTGTATACACCTATTTTTGTGCCCCCACCCATTCTAGTCGCCTCCCCGGCCTGCTACCACCCCGCCCCCCACCCTTTTTTTTTTTTTTTTTTTTCCCCCCCATAGGCGCCGTTCCAGAGCTCATACATTTAAAGGTTGGACTAGATGGACGTATGTCTTTATATAACCTCCAATACTATGTTACTATGTAACTGTTATACAGACATTATGGGTAGGGTATAAAGGTTGGACTAGATAGACCTATGTCTTTATACAACCTCCAATACTATGTTACTATGTAACTGTTATACAGACATTATGGGTAGGGTATAAAGGGCTTTATTGGCTGGTCAGCTGCCTATTCCTTTATTCAGTGCACCGCTGAGCATTATGGGTCTTCTCTTCCAGATATTGACATGTCCCTTTCTGAAGACAGCAACGCGAAGAGTCTCCCTACAAGTCCCAACGTCAAACACAATGAAAGCATCAGCTCCATAGCGAATTCCTGACTCTACAAATGCAGATTTCAGCTGAGGATTCTGGGTGTTGATTTCCCCCGGATTGGGTCATTTTCCCTGTCTCTGGGTCCTTTAAACCCAACTGGACTCGTCTCTCGTTCTGACCATTATTAATTGGACCTCAGTGGTTTAATGAACTTTCAGCATTTGATGGTCATTGATTCTGTTTCAGCTGAATGGACTGATAGATCTATTTACCCATCACCCCCTGCTGGCTTAGCTGCTGAGGCATGCTGGGTATTGTAGTCCCGCAGTGATGTCGAAGATGGAAACACGGTGACAGGGCAATTGAGATATTTTAATCAAGGATCTAAGAAAATTTGTAGAATTTGTATGTGAGATTTTAATGGATTTTACAAAATATTCACTAACAAGAAACTTACAGGAGTTCAGGTCTGAAGGAGGATGCTGGGAGATGTGGGTCATTAAGGCGTGGAGGAGGATTCTGGGAAATGAGGGTCATTAAGGTCTGAAGGAGGATGCTGGGAGATGTGGGTCATTAGGGCCTGATTTTTACTGAGCATTAAGCCATGCAGGACTGCGACCTAATTTTTTACACTTGTTACCTAAAGGTACCGATTGGAATGTAATAGTTTTTAATATTCCCTTTAAAAGTGGTCCACATCGCCTTCAGTTTCTTACCTAGAACAGTTCCCCCCAGTCTATGAGCAGGAGCGATTCCTTTAAAAAGCATAAAATTAGGCTTTCCTAAAGTTAAAAGTTTTTGTTAAGCCAGTGCACGTTAGTTTTCTGCAACCTATATAAAGAAACAATCATTGGGCCCTATTCCCTACGCTTTCCCATTACCCTCATCTCCAAAAGAGCTCAGGGTTATTAGATATCACCAGATCCAAAACAACGCATTCTGTCTAGTAGGAACTTCTACCATCTGTGAAAGGAAAATGCTCATATAGAAAATTTAAGAACTTTATACCTTTAGAGGTTGTTGGCAAGTCCCTTATTCAATCTATGTCAGGGTAGTTAAAATCCCCCATGACCAGAACTGCCCCATACCAGCAGCCTTGCCAAATGCATATGGGAATGCATTTCACCTCGTCCTTGGAATTTGGCGGCTTAGTAACATACTCCAACAATTAATTTACCATACCTCCTTGCTTCTTTACACAGTTTTCCACCATAAGTTTCTGCCGTATCGTTTGCTCCCCCCAATCTTAATTCCATCTTTAAATTGGCTTGCAATTTCCTGTTTAACCCATACATGACATACTCCTCCTCCTTCTTATTAAATCGGTCATGTTAAATAAGGAGTATCATTCAAATAGTTACTGTTCCAGTCGTGTGAATCATTAAGCCATGATCCTGCTATACCAATTACATCATACCTTTCCTTTAGTGCTATTATTTTCAAGTTCGCCGGGTTTTTCCAGCCAGACTCCTTGCATTTGTAAACATACATGTTAAATCAATTGTTTTACTTCTATTACATGGTCGTTACATGCCTCCCTATCCTCTATGCTCCCCCTCCCCCTTCTCCCCCTCCGTGGTGTTACTAGCCCCCAGATCCCTAACTTCTCTATATACCCCTGGTAAGTTAAAACATTGTCCCTCCCCCCCATTACCTAGTTTAAAATCTCCTCCAACCCCGTAGCCATCTCTTCCCCCAAAACAGCTGCACCCATCACCATTAGGTGCAATCCGTATCTACTAAAGAGCCTGTTGTAGCCAACAGAAAAATCAGGGCCCAGTTCTCGAAAAACCCAAAACCCCATATCCTACACCACCCTCTTAGCCACGCATTTATATCCTGAGCTCCCGTTTGTATCCTAGCGTAGCACGTGGTGCGGTAGTATTCTGAAATCACGACCCTGGAGGTCCTTGCTTTTAACTTGGCCCCTCTCCTCATTCTCGGAAATCATTTTAAGGACCTCACCTCCACTCTAACTTTGTCATTGGCACCAATGGAACCAAGACGCTGGGTCACTCCCAGCCCCACCACTAATCTGTTAACGATCCACAACATTGCGAACCCCCTAGCACCATGCAGCAAACACACTGTTCGGCATTTGTAGGGTCTTGGTGACAGAGTACCCTATTACCCTTCTAATAATGGAGTCCGCCTACATACCACCTGCCATCATTCCTAGCCCCAGTTCTCCACTCCCTTGTATTGGGAGAGGCGTCCCCCTGGGTGCTCAATGGAAAAGGCCCCGCTCCAAATGCTGCTTCCGAGCCATCGTCGCCTCTAAAATGGCAAATCTGTTGGGATCGACAGCTGGGAAGAAGCGGCCCTATCCTTCCGTCCCATACTTCCTGGTGACCCTTACAAATCTATCTTCCTTCTTCACCTTATCTCCCCATGTCCACCCTCAGTTTACTGCCACTGCCAGTACCTGCATTTCCCCAGATTTGCCAAGCCCGAATGCTGCAAGTTTACCCTCAGATTCTGGACCCAGATTCCAAATGGGCAAACACTCACATTGACACATACATAGGTACCTTGGGGAGGCTGCCTCCAAGATCCCAGTACATGGGCAGGAGTGCACGTTGCACGGCCCCAACAAAACTGTCCATACTAAACAGCATACACCACCAGAGACACAGAAACAGCAATACACAGCAGGCACACAGCAAATAACACAGCAGAGAACAGCAATACACAGCAGAGAGGAAATAGCAGTTTGTTCTTAAACGCTCTTCTTGTTAAACGCTTAGTTTTTTAACGCTCTCATTCCCTTAAAAACAGAAAATCCCTTGATTAAAACAGAAAATCGCTCAAGAGAGTGATAGCTCTGGAGAAATGACTTAAATGAGGTTCAAAAACCACAGAGCCAATAGCCTCAGGCCAATTAAACCAAGTAGCTTCCCCACCACCCCCATCCAATTAGTTGACAGAAAAAAAAAAGCCTTTCCTTGGTTCCTCTTACCAACCCCGATCTACGGGGAACAGTGCTGTTTAAACACCAGTATTTGTTGCATAACACAGGCTTGAGTTTACTCAAACAATTCCTACTACCTTATTCAAGCAGAAGTAGAAAAAAAAAAAACACACCAGTGAATTTACTTACACAGGAGGCACACTCACTAGAAATAATAGTGTAGGTTTAGTACATTTACTAGGCTGCAAAACACATAATAAACGCTTTAGTTTTTTAACGCTCTCAATTCCCTTTTTAAACACAGAAAAATCCCTTTAAAACAGAAAATCGACAAGAGCTGATTCGCTCTGGAGAAATGACTAATGAGGTTCAAAAATCCATCCATATAATACAGTCTTATTTGACTGGTCATTTAATGAACCCAATTGCTGTCATTTATCATAGAAAGGGAAGAGAACAACACACGGATTAACAATGCGAAACAGAGAATGAAAGCAATTTGACTCGGTACATGTCAATTAACACGTTGCCCTAGAGTTCCCACTGAATTGCTTTGGGTTATCTTTTTTCTTCCATTGACCATTTCTACCAAAATTTTGGGGTATTGTCTCATCAAGTTCATTTCTGAAAAGGACACACAAAGGTTTTCTCTAGGCTCCCCGGAGCTTAATAAGTATATCTAATGGATACGTTGCCTCCAGCCTGTGAATAAATAACAAAATGTACTTTATTGCTTTTATGTTTCCCAGAAGGCTACAACACGGGGCTTCAATTTCCATTTTTATGTCCACCAACAATTCGACTGGGATGATAATTTTTTTGCTGTCGTGAAGGATTTGCTTCTTTTGTAATGTTTATATCTAAATGCATGGAAAAAGGATAATTTCACTTTCTAGATTGTCATTTCATTCATTTTGACAGTATTTTAATTAAGTCGAACACATATCTAACCATTATAAAAATGACAAGCACTTTAAGGGCTGATGCAATAAAACGTGGGAAAGGTTTGCCCATACCAATTAATCTGCAGCAACAATGAGATGTTATCTACTGCAGTGACTCCAGTAAAAAAACTACATCTAATTGGTTGATGCAAATTAATAGAATGGGCAAACTTTTGTACTCTATTAGCATCAGTCCTTAGTGTTTATTATTGCTAAACACTGTAATTACCAGTGGTAAAGTAAATAAAAAAGTCTCAATATTGTTCTTATTAAGTTAAATTAAAAAATAAATAAAATAACATAGCAGTTCCGTGTAGCTTTCCTATTATTAAGCCTCCAGAAATTAAACGTACTCATATCGACCTTGAGCTATATAAGGATTCCTCTAATTTCATATTTAAACATTTAGACCAGTTATAGTTTTTGAATACAGTAGTAAGTTATCTGATCCAATACGATACAGTTGTAGGTTGGGTATTATAGGATACCTTCCAAATTAGAGACACATATTGTTATTTAAAAAAATAGAAATATATAAGCTGAAAGCTGTAGTGGGGAGCACTTTTTTTTTTATCTAAACCTTATTTAAAGGAGAACTAAAACCATTGTTTTATACTCCAGAATCTGAAACACAACCCCTAATAAACACCAATAAACTATAAAATGCCACTTGTAAACGTGTAAAGTAAAATCAAAAGCCTGTTAAGACTGGATGAAGTATCTGTGTGTATATGCAGTGTCAGACACCCTCCTGACCTCAGTCACATTGCTTCTTTGCTTTATCGTCCTGATAAAAGGATTGGCTAGAATTATTAATGGGTGTGAACAACTGCTAAAAAGTTGTGCCATAGCAAAGGACTGAGCATTGAGCAGAACATAATGGTCGTTGACCAAAACTGTCTGATACTAGAATGCTGAGGAAGTAAAAGCACAAACCTATGTTATGTAGGTAAATTTCCCAGTGCCCATATCAAAATGAGAGTAATTAAGACAAAGATTATTGGTTTATATCAAGGTGTCCTGACTTCTGGTTCAGTTTTGTTCTTGTGGCTTTAGTTTGCCCTTTAAGTAGAAATTCCAGCAAGGGAGAAGGTACAACTGTAATTTTCATTCAATGTAATTAAGAATAATATGTGAACTTTAAAAATCGCCTAATTAATAAACAATTCTAATTAGGTATTGTGTCCAAGGGAATATACAGGCCTTGTAAGGACACTATGAAAGAATCATTAAATGGCTGTGCTAGTTTTGCCCCAGCAATCAGATGTTATGTACCATTTGACAGCAAAATATGATTGGTGGGGCAAAATTCCCACCATTTCAACCATAAGAAACTGTTAATACATATGCATGATATATCATGGTTGTTTTTTGTATGACGGATCTTATTGTTGAATGGTTGTTTTTTAGTAATTTATTTTTGGAATTTAGCTTTAGATATAAAATTAGAGAGATCTTCGCCCATTTAATATATTATTGAAATTTAGTTCTGTATTTCAGTAAAGTTGGCGTGTGAATGAAAACCCTTTCTGCTAAAAAGTTTGGAAATGATTTTAGGTGCTGTAAATTTTCCTGGTTGAGTTATGTGTACTTCTGGTTTGGTTAAAATAAATGATTGATGGTCATTAACATTTCTTAAGCAATTGGGCAATTTTTAATTAGAAAATATTGAGGAGTATTATTTTTATAGTTTTGTTAGGAAAAAAAATCAAGGTTATTTGTTAGATTGTATTCTTTAAACTTCTGTTGTCATGGCTCTTTTTTTGGTATAATGTTGCCAACACGCGATTGTGTATGCACGCCAAGTGCAAACACGCGATTGTGTATGCACCGCAATCAGCCAACAACGGCGGATGTGTTGCACTGCCAATCAGCCAACACGCGATTGTGTTGTGTATGCACAGCCAATCAGCCCAACACGCGTGTGTATGACACAGCCAATCATGCCTTGTATGGGAGGTTTGTCTGGCAGTTCGGTTGTGGCTCATTGATTATTCCGCCCAGTGAAATGACCCGGCATACTCATCATGCATTGGGGTGGGTCGGCCCCCGTGATCACAATAAGGTATGCACCTTTAGTTTAGCATACCTTTGGGGTAGCATTTTGCTTTAAAGGGGCAATGTCCACCCTTAAAACAAACTGCCCCAACCCCCAACTTTTATATTTTGCAAAACTTTATACCTTACAATGCAACCAGATATTTAAGGATAATTAGTCTCCTGACCTGAGTAAAGCTGGCCGTACAAATGCGATCTCACAGCATGTGTGCCCACAGATCGCATGGTACTGTTGGCACACATGTTGGGAACAGCACACACCACCCGACCAACCCCATATGCAATTATGGGGATCAGTCAGCCGTTGTGGCCATACACCACACACTCGTATCGGAGCCGGAGATTCCGACTGATGGAAATTTACAGCATTACTGATCGATCGGAGTGCAGGACTACGGTCGTCGTCTGAACTCTTGATCGGACGAGGAAAAGCCCCTACACACGAACGCTAATTAGGTAAATATGTCGTTCCTGACAACTAACCATCACAGCAAATAATGGCCTATGTTTCACTATATGATCTGGTTACAAATACAGGTAATAAACAAGGAACAATAGAAGTTGGGGGCAGATAACGACAGCCCCAGTTTTTTGTTTTAAGATTGGACATCCTTTGAATCTGTGAAGTATAACAGTCACTGAGTGAGGCCAGACTGGCACTACGATAGGTTACATTACATCAGATTCCTCACCCCCCTCCAGCCCCTTTAAATAAAATCTGGGGTCACAAACTTCATCTTCACTCAACATTGTTTATTTCCTTTATTTATATCGATGATGATTTCTGAGAAAAGACACAGAACAGTATTTATTTCTATATGACCATCGTTATATCTGATGTGGTTATTGACAAATTACAGTTCTGTGGGGGGTACACTGCGGACCAAACCACTTAGAATGTTGCCTTTATTTATCATTCTTTCTATTTTTTGGGTCACACACCGGTTGAAAAACCAGGCTTTGTGTGATGATAGCTAGTGGGGAACATTAACAGCGCATCTATCGCCTACCATGAAAGGGAAACCACATCAGAGGTAAGAATGTCAGTTTGGATGCAGCTTTGGATTCCTTTTCATTGCACCGAAATAAGGAGAGGAGCGTTCTGTTAAAAGGAAAAATAAAAAGGGATCTTGAAAAAATCCTGCCACTAGGGGAGAACTGGGAACTTTTGACCATCTAAAGGTAAAACCTACTCTCGAAATTAACTTAAAAAATTAAAAAAAAAAAAAAAAACTGTGGTATGGAGGGTTGGATGATTATTTTTGACCTCCCATATGTTCTCTAAGGAGCACACACATGCTAGTTTTTTATTTGCCAGGTTAGTCGGACTATTAATGTATCGAATTCAGTGCTGAAAGACCAGGTACTTGGTTGATACCCCTCACATAATATTGGAGTTAGGTGTTTACCAGTTTTATATGTCCGTCCAGGTACTTGCATTTTGAGTAGTTGGGGGTGGGTATTTTCATTTAACTTACACCGATAGTTCTGTAACACACCCACAGTTTAAATGCCGTACAAAAGCCTTCTAGGCTTCTTTCATGGAGTGTCTTAAATTGTATTTGAGGAAAGGTTTAAAGCAAAGCCAAAGTATAAAAAGAGAATGTATATTTTTATGTTACAATTGCAGCAATAAACCAAAATGAAAAAAAAATAAGTATTAGAGTTTAGGCATTTTTAAAGGATATACACGTGGAAATGTGATTTTTATTTTATTATAAATGCCCAGTAACAGTTACTTAATTCTTCCCAATTATTCACTGTCACCACTTGGTTTTGATCTGACTCCTATTTCCGAGATATCTATCTGAACATTTTACATTTTCATGTCTGTAAATTAAAAGACTTTTAATCTATTACAATTCTGTTATGTAGCTATTTTGCTGTTGTTGGAAGGTGACATTGGTATGTGTTGAATTGCAGATGGGTAAGTCTCCTTCTCACAGTGCGCCTCAATAGGTATAGCGATCATCTTGCACTCCACAGATAGTCGTAGAGGGAGGGGAGCTTATGAGCTCTGAGCAAAAAACAAGTACTGGATTGGAAGAAATGCACAGCAAACACATAGACAGCAGAGTAAGTGCAATTAAAGAACCAATATATTTGTTTTTTTTTTTTTTTTTTTGGTTGAACCTTAATTTTCAATTATCCATTTCAGTAATAGTAATTAGGTTCTGGCTGCTTTGGTAGGATTATCAACCAATAATTGTAAGTATTGATCCGAAACATCAGCAGGTAACTGCCAATCTTTCAGTGACAAAAAATTGACAGCTACCTTCTCGGCCAATGACTGTGAGCTCCCAGGGACAAGGCCATGTTAGTATTGAACCATTGTAAAATACAGTTAGAGGCACTTCCCTCTCAAGTGTAAGATCCTAATGAATTATGTTGCAGGCCTTCAGAGATATTGATTAATTAGAAGTCTCTACATGGGGCCTGATTTATCTTTTTGTTTGTCAGCTGCTAAAATATATCACAAATTAGAAATTTCAAGTTTACATGTTGTGACAACGAAGCTGGCTTCATATCCTTTATTATGGCATTCCTGGTTTAGTTTTACCACATCTTCCAAAAGTACAAGCTGTGTCAAATTCTGGAAAAGGAACTGAAAGGCGAAGAGAAAACATGATACATCTCAACGTTCCCCAAAATCTAATACCCGCCAACGTTCTAAACATTCATGTTTCGTGGACTAAACGTTTTAAGTCGTAAGAAATGATTGGAGACGTAGGAAACTATGTCCCACAATGTCCACCAGTTCATTTCTGTTTGAAAATAAGGTTCAAAACTCAAATAAACCTAGCTTCCTTCCCTGCTCAGTGGAGCTAAGGCTGTCTACGGCCTTTCATTCCTGTGTGTATGGTATTATGGTTGTTGGAAGTCCTACATTTCATTCCCTTATTTAAGGAGATAGAAAACTAATGGAAACGATTTTACTTGCTATGGCAAGTTAAAGATAGTTAAAGATTTGAAACAGGGCCACGGTTGTCAATTTAATGTTCCAAGACGATTTAATACAAATGGTGTCAAAACTTAATAAAAAGTGGTATTCTGGTATACTTCTTTAGTTTTATTTGTTAATTTGCCTCCCTTTTGACATTGAAATAGTTTAAAAATATGTGTCAATGGCCAAAGTACGAGAAGGAAACTATATGGTCAGTTTGGTTTTGTCTTGAATCACTTTTATTTATTTTTTTATTTTTTTAATTTTTTTTTCTTCTTCTTTTTAGTGTTTGGCCCGATAAACTTGATTGGAATTTTAAGGGTCATCAAGTTGCCGCTATTCAATTTCTCCATAAAGACTCCCCACGAAAGGCTCCATTTATAGCAGAGGCATCCCTTGTGGGGCAAGGCGAAAGAAAACAGGGGCCCCTTCTTTAAACAATGTTTGTAAGATGGTGCAGTCTCATCAATTTCCTACTTTAGACGTCCACGTATTGTTGATTAAAGTTTAATAAAAACTTCGCTCAAGCCAATCATGTTGCAGCTACTGCAGCCAACGCTGAAATATAATTGCCCCATTTTCAGAAACTGGACTTTGAAACTGCTGCTGATATATATAGTATAGAGTGCACACAAACAGAAGTTCAGTGCAGTTAGTAAAATGGGGACATAGGTTACTATGAAATCTTCTATGGTAGCAATGGGGACTGTGAATTATATGGTTTATTCTCTGTGGGTCTCTGCTCCAGGAAATAAAAGCACCAATCACAAGTCGTCAAGGAGCCCATAAGTGCTGCAATGCTAAGAATTTAAAACCCAGGATGAATGAGGTTTTCCATGTGTTGCTCTAGGATGGTGTAACATATGTATGTTTCTTTATGCTGTTCATGTACAGTTCTGAGTTCATTAGAACAAGAGCAAAGATTGGTCTATGACGGAGTTGTAGCAGGACAACACAAACATCCTGGTTTACACATGACCAATCCCCAGCTAAATGTATTGTATCCAACAAGATGAACGCGTTGAGCGTATGACCATGTGAGTGATAAATACATGGAACGATCGTTATTTCTGGGAATATCTGAAATACAATGTACAACAGTACACTGCTAGGATGAGTCCAATGATTCCATGGTGTATTATATTCATTTTTTAGATTCAATTCATTTAAAGGGGAAGTGAGTCAATATATATTAAAAAAATAGCATTTCTTGTTTTCTAGATGTTTAATATGTGGCCGGTCCAGTGATCCTTGGTTATAAATAATTGCTTTCTGTAGGCAGGAATCTAGTAGGTCCATTATGTTCTTGACCTTGGACTGAGCCCCTGGGAGTTCAGTTTCTCTGCTTGAAGATTTCTGAGAAGGGCATAGCACATATTTATAAAAGAGATATACTAGGTATGTGCGACATAAATAATTTAGTTTCCCCCATGGAACTTTCTTGTCATATATACTAGCATCATGAAACATTACAGCAGTATCAGATAACTGGTTTTCCTCTGACCTCCACCTGTATTATTTGATCACTAAACATATAATGATCGTTATTAGTACAGAATATTACAGTGGGACTGAAGATCCTTCTTAAATTTAGGTTAATCAATGACAGTTTAAAGGGACAACTCCACCCTCATCTTGGCCTGCTTTTAAAATATGTGATGATATAATTACTTTGTCTATGATTCCTTATGTATGCCTGCATGCTTCTGGAGAACTGGTGGAAACTTGAGCAATTTTAGAAAACTGTAACGAGCCTGTGACTGAGCCTGGGCTGCTCAGAAGAGGAGCAGGGATCAGGGGATTAAAATTCATCATTAGCTGTGAGTAGTGATAACTGTCAAATCCATGACAGTTACGTAAATGGAAGAACCAGGAATCAGCAACAGGGAAACAGGGACAGTGTGCAGGATCAGGTTAGACTGTACTGTATATATTTGGATTTCAAACTATAAATCGTTTGGGTTTGGGAGTGATTACCTTTTGTACGTTTTCATTTCAGGGCGAACTTGCCGTTGTTAATTAGTCGCTAATGTAGTGTGAAAGAAAGGAATGTTAATGTCAAGACATTGAGGATGTCCTGGCTGAATTAGGTTAAACAGTGTTGTCCTATTCTCATTACGACCACCACTAGCGTGTTTCTAATGACGCCTTTCGCGATAGTGTGTGCCAGAGAAACGCAGTCAGTTGCCTCACAATGTGGGTGCATTTGCGAAATGCATACACTCCACATTGGGAAATTGCACAAACCGCAACCCGAAGCGTAAACATCCTACAAGCTCATACAAACATGCTAATTAATTAAACATTAATGATAACCCTCGTAAAGATTCCAAGATGTACCCTCACAAGGTGAATAATTCACCCGAGCTCATATTATTGTGAGATGCTGCACCATTTTGTATTATTCTGTTACAAACAGGAGAAATAATCACAGTTAGTATTATGCAGATTGGACTATTTAATCACTTTGAGGCTCTGCAGAGAAAAATTCAACCCTGATGTCTAACTCAATGCGAATACCAATTATCGTTTTCAAGGATGTTACACACGGAAACATGACTTTACCCATTTCAAGCTATAAAAGATTTACATTTAAGCAGACTTAATGTACGCTGACATTAGAAAATTACCTGACAAACAGTCCAAACCGCAGTATCAATTCTCCGGAACTTTCTTCGGTCTTTTCACGACCAACATACGATCACAAGTGCTGTCACAGTCGGTCGAACAAAGTAGAACGGACAAAGGCAGTTTGAAAAGAATTGTTGGAATGTTGTGGATCGGTCGGCAGAGTAAGTCTAATTGTATGGGAGCACTTTTACTTTGATATGTTGCTGATGACTTAAGACAGTAGTTTAGCTCAGATCAGTGCCCCAGTCCCCCAGCCCCCTGCCCAGACGATATTGAGGTCAAGCATGGGATCTGTGTCACCATTCAGTTAATTGTACAACTGTCACAATCTTCAGGCTAGTAGTAAAACTATACTAACACAAAGAGTTATGATACTAAGGCACTCGACTGGGGCGCAGCACGGTGGCAGCAGTGGTTAGCACTGATACCTTGCAGCGCTGATGTCCTGAGTTTGATGTCCACCCTTGGACATCTGCAGGAGTTGTAGTTCTCCCTGGCTTGCGTCGGTTTATCCTTCCAGTTTCCCCCACAATATTAAAGGATCTACTGATAGTTTGTATGTGGCAAATAAAATGTGCTAGATTCAGGGGCCAGGTCCTGAGTTAATGTATACATGTAATTGGAAAGCGCTAAGGAACTGTTGGCCGTATATCAAACTTCACAATAATAATAATAATACTGGTATCTAAAAGGGGACACATAAAAAATGGCTAAGGAGATCGTGGAAGAATTATAGTTTCCCATATCTGGCATTTAAAAAAAAAATATCTTCCTGTATATATGATATATATATAATCCTTTGAAAGACTGATTACAAAAACCGTTTCGTTTTAGTTAGATTTTATTAGATAGCGCACATGATTCCACAGAGTTTACAACTGATTTAATCAATTCACATCAGGCCCTGCCTTAAAGGGCTGTCCACACCCCAAAATTTAACCCCATACTGGCCCCAATGTTAGTGTTAAAAATCCTTACTTACATATCTGCCTCTTATGGTTTCCTGCAATGCCTGTTCAAAGTCCAGGAAAACTGAATGTAGTAGCTGCTTCCTGTGTGAAAGGGTTTTCCGCTCTCTCCCTGTCCTTGAGAGGCAACAGTGGCATGTGCAGGGAGCATTTCCCCCCTCCCTCTATCCATCAGGAACCCTTTTTTTCTGATGGGTCTGCTCCTACCTCTAAACCCTCTACACACATATAGTATGGCAACCAATGTCACCAACCCAAACCGCTAAGTTGTTGTTGAAAAAGTGGCAGAACTCTACTGCAATCCTTTGTTCCACGCATTCTTATGCGGCAGCAGCATCTCTGATGGCGCATCTCAGCCAATCAGAGATGAGGCTGCCGGTCGTCTGGCCCCTGCTTGCAGTTCAAGCCCCCCCCCAACCAGAGGGGCCGAGATAGAGACAACGGGGGATTCAAAAGGTTGTAAGCAGGGAGTGTAAGGGCAGTCCCAGATGGGGACAGCCTTTAAGCAGGTACACAACCCAACTGCCTGATTAAACCCCTATATCAGTATGTCTGTTTTGATTTGACATATTGTTATGGGTGTTGGGGGTCTCAGGTATCACTTTTTTCAGGGTAATAATGTGTTTTTATCAAGTCGTGGGAAATCCCCATAGGTTAACCCCAATGCCAGTACCGTGGAGATTGTTATGCCACAGCCTTGTGGTACCATGCGTGTCTTACTTATGATTGCCTTGTGGTAGTATAGATTGCCTTTGTGGTGCCACAGGTGTGTCCACTAGATTCTGAGTGATTTCGTATATCAGAATAACCTGGGATAACTTTCTAAATTAAAAAAATTTGACGTATTAACTTTAGTTTACCACCAATACTATATTAATATGTAACTGTTAGACAGAACTTATAAGTAGGGTAGAAGGTTGGACTAGATGGACGTTGTCTTATACAACCTCAATACTATTTACTATGTAACTGTATACAGACTTATGGGTAGGGTATAAAGGTTGGACTAGATGGAGTATGTCTTTATACAACCTCCAATACTCATGTTACTATGTAACTGTTAACAGCATTATGGGTAGGGTTAAAGGTTGGACTAGATGGACGTATGTTTTTATACAACCTCCAATACTATGTTACTATGGTAACTGTTAGACAGACATTATGGGTAGGGTATAAGGTTGGACTAGATGGAGTATGTCTTTAACAACCTCCAATACTATGTTACTATGTAACTGTTTACAGACATTATGGGTAGGGGTATAAAGGTTGGACTAGATGGACTATGTCTTTATACAACCTCCAATACTATGTTACTATGTACTGTTATACAGACATTATGGTAGGGTATAAAGGTTGGACTAGATGGAGTATGTCTTTATACAACCTCCCATATATGTTACTATGTAACTGGTAGACAGACATATGGGTAGGGTATAAAGGGGACAGATGGACGTATTCTTTATACAACCTCAATACTATGTTATTATGTAACTGTTACAGACATTATGGGTAGGGTATAAAGGTTGGACTAGATGGAGTATGTCTTTATACAACCTCCAATATATGTACTATGTAACTGTTATACAGACATATGGGTAGGGTATAAAGGTTGGACTAGATGGACGTATTCTTTATAACAACCTCCATACTATGTACTATGTAACTGTTAACAGACATTATGGGGAGGGTATAAGGTTGGACTAGATGGACGTAGTCTTTATACAACCCCAATACTATGTACTAAGTAACTGTTATACAGACATTATGGGTAGGGTATAAAGGTTGGACTAGATGGACGTATGTCTTTATACAACCTCCAATACTATGTTACTATGTAACTGTATACAGACATTATGGGTAGGGTATAAAGTTGGACTAGATGGACGTATGTCTTTATACAACCTCCATACTATGTTACTATGTAACTGTTATACAAGCATTATGGGTAGGGTTAAAAGGTTGGACTAGAGGACTATGTCTTTATACAACCTCCAATATATGTTACTATGTAACGTTAACAGAATTATGGGTAGGGTATAAAGGTTGGACAGATGGACGTATACTTTATACAACCTCCAAACTATGTTTACATTGTAACTGTTATAAACAGGCATTTGGGTAGGGTTAAAGTGGACTAGATGGACATAGACTTTATACAACCTCCAATACATATGTACTATGTAAACTGTTATACAGACATTATGGGTGGTAGGTAAATTGGACTAGTGGACATATTGCTTATACAACCTCCAATATATGTTGTGTAACTGTTAACAGACATTATGGGTGGGTATAAAGGTTGGACTAGATGGACGGTAGTCCTTTATATCAACCTCCAATACTATGTAACTGTTAACAGACATTATGGGTAGGATAAAGGTTGGACTAGATGGACATTACTGTTATACAACCTCCAATACTATGTTACTATGTAACTGTTAAAGAGACATTATGGGTAGGGTATAAAGGTTGGACTAGATGGACCGAATATCTTTATTAACCTCCAATACTATGTTAACTGAGCATTGTGGTTGAGAGGGACGTATTTTGCCAGAGCTCCTGACCAGTGTGTGAGTTTGCGATTTTCCCACCGTGAGAGCTGTTTTTCGGGCCTGCATGGCCTCAGGAGCCCTGGGAGCCTCCAGCGGAGATCCAGTGCCTGGGCCTTCCACCTCGGTCCCCAGTGCTAGGAAAAAACTTGAGAGCCTGGGGATCAGGGTTTGCAGAGGCCTTGGTGAAGACTAAAGAGTACAATGTGTGAGAGAAGCAATTCGCCGTCTACGTTCCAAGCTGAAGGGAAGAAAGACGAGCACACAAGGGCCTTCTCCACAAATAGGCCAAAGATTAAAGTTGTGATCAGAAATGGAAGTGAAGCTGGAAAAGCTGATCAGGAAGAAAATGGAGCTGTCTGATGCAAAGGGCCTATGCATGAGGCCTTCGCAGTAAGAGACCGGTTCCTTGCAGAGAAAGAAAGAGGGAAGGAGAGTGTTTCACATGCGGTGAGGGTGGTCAGCGAGGAACACTTACGTGGAGTCCCAGGCCTCTGTGTCTCTGAGGTACAACCTGAGCAGGGGGAGAAGCAGGCCTACCTGGGTGGTTCCAGTGTCCAATTCCTGAGATTGCACCTGAGCAGGGAGAAACATCGGACGACTGGTCCCAGGAGGGGCAGAATACCACAGGTCTCCTGAGAGAGATTGTGATGCTGGAGTCCCAATAAAGGAACAACATCTGGTGTTCTCTATGACGAACTGTTGATGACCAAGTGGAAAGGAAAGGAAAAGAAAAAATAAAACAAAGAACAAACAATCTCCAAGTTTGTATATTGTCAGAGTCGAGTGCTGACGGAATTAAACCCTGCGGTGCCCAGTGCTGGAAATACTGAGGATGGACACTTACCTGCTACACAAGGACAGGAGGTATACCTGAGACAATCCTGAGCGGGGGGGTAGGTAGCCGTGATGGTCCCGGACTGCAGGATTCCACATATCCAGGGAAAACAACACCTGTTCCACCATTCCCCAGTGCTGAGAGGGAATCAAGATGGCCGCCGAGGTCAGTTCCAGTGATGTGGTTCAGAAAGAGGCTGCACCATGCTCTCTCAGGTGTACGGCGAGCACTGATGACATCATTCCCTGTGCTCCATTCAAATATCTGGGGTAATAGACCCTATGAGAGACGTAACTGTAATATCTAAGTTTACTGAACCTATTGCCAAAGAGATGGAGGTCCACCAATCGGTGGGGGTAAGTTTGAACAGGTTCTGATGGCTCTGTGTCTTTCCCATTACCTCCCATACCCCCCAGTAATACTGTTTAACCCTATGTCTGTGCCCATTACCATCCATACCCCCCAGTAATACTGTGTTTAAACCTGTATCTGCTGCTGCTATTAACCCTGTATCTGCTGCTGTTAACACTGTAACTACTGGTACCCTGATTCATCTGGTAAACCCTGTCATTGCTGGTAACCTGTATCATCTGTAATAACTGTCATTGCTGGTAACCCTGTATCTGACCTGTCTCATCTGGTAACCCTGTCTGCCGGTAGGTCTGGTAACCCTGTCACTGCTGGTAACCCTGTCCTGCTGGTAACCCTGTCCATGACTGTGGTAACCCTGTCCCTGCTGGTAACCCTGTTCCCTGCTGGTAACCCTGTCCCTGCGCTGGTAACCCTGTCCCTGCTGGTAACCCTGTCCTGGGCTGGTAGGTCTGGTAACCCGTGTCCCTGCTGGTAACCCTGTCCCGTCTGGTAACCCTGTCCCCGAACCCTGGTAACCCTGTGTCCCTGCTGGTAACCCTACCTGGTACATCTGTTCCTGTTTTTACCCACTTTATCCAGCCTTCAGTTCTTATGCAAGAATGGCTACAATAAATCCCAATAACTGTTCCTATGCACCGTCATATGATACCTAACAATGTACCATCTAGGAGGAATGTTGTCAATTTGAGTAGGCGGGGGGGGGTCCTGCGCCAGGGAGGGACAATGTTATTGATCGGCTATTCCGGGCTGGGGTTCGATGCTGCCGACACTCATGCATTATTTCTGGGCCCAATCCTGGGGAATTTATTGTGAGTTTGATAGAGCCCAGGAACTTGACACTTTCTGGAAGAGTTTTGACGGATTTCTGCACTGTGGAAACATTTCAGGGCATTGGCGGTCTCCAAGCGGGTGTTGTAAGGGTGACCATTAAGGTCTTTAATGAGAGCATTCCACCCTCTGACCTGAAAACCTGGCTTGGTAGATACGCACTGTCCAGAATGATCTGTCAAAGAACCTTGCCACAATGGCATATGGGATGGAGGCTGGAGATGTAATATGAAGTTACTGTTAACGCAATGTTACCCAGCACATTCCCAATTCTGCCTATATTGGTAAAGATCGCATACAATGTTTCTACCCAGGCCAGCCAAGGCAATGCTGGAAGTGTGGGTCCTTTAGGATTTGGTATTTGTTGACAAGCTAAATGTGCTTTGTGTTTAAATCTGGGGCATGTGGCTAAAGAGTGTCCCAACAGCATCTGCTGCAACCTGTGGGGGGACAGGGATTCCTACACCTCGTGCCCTGTCTCCTGGCAGCAAATTGAGAAGGAGTTTTCAGAGGAAATGGAGGAAGCAGTGGATGCTGTAGTTGAACTGGCCCCAGAAACACCTGAACTTGTTGTAATATCCAACCCACCTGTGGAGAATAAAGCAGTATCTACACAGAGAAAGCCCAGCTGAGATTTAACCCAAACACCTGTCAAGAAAACTCGCCAGAGTGTCAAGTCCATACGATCTGTGCGGAAACCAACTGGTTTGAGACCCTCCCTCCTGTCAGACCCACATCCTCCAGTAGGAAGCCCCCTCCTGCAGAGGAAGGAGGCTGGGTGACGTGAAAAAGAAAGGTGGGGGTCCCAAAACCCAAAAAAACCCTGCTGTTAACAACAAACCTATGGAAACAGACAACCCATATTCCATACTGAATATTGAAAATGACCAAGACCTCAATGAGGTAACATGCTGTCTAGAAAGAGAACTAGATAATAATGGGTCTTGGTGGAAATTGGTTTGGAGGAAGCAGAATATTTACCTTTAGGTTTATCTGCAAAGAGAGAAGGGTTCGATGATGAGGGAAGGAGGGTAAAAAGGGGAAATGAAAACTCCCCATAATTTCAATTACCCTGTAAATGGCTGTGCCCCCTCCAATTCGCTGTGCAACAATTAATGTTGCCAGCATAAGTCTGTAAGTGCACGTAGAATGGCCATTTTTTGCTCTGCCAAATTGAGGCAGACATTTTATTTTTGCAAGAGACCAGGCTTACAAGCTGGCTGTTTTACATCAAGCAAAGAGGGAGTGGTCCTGTGGCCTTCCTTTTGGTCTCTTGCGGCGAGCCTTTCAGTGGAGTGCGGTACTTTTTAAAACAGATCAGGTAACGGTCAAACGGGTAATTGAGCTTGAGATGGGACGTTGCATGGTCTTGGACATCCTGATGGGTGGTTCACCTCTGCGCCTCATCAACTTTTATGGCCCGCAATCTAAGCGCGAGAGGAAAGCACTATTTATCAGATTAAGCCCTTTCTTTTTACGGCCAGTCAGTAGTGTTGGTGGGGATTTTAACACCATCACTAGGCCGATGGACAGGAGAGGCCTGGCTGGTCATTAGGGTATGACAGTAATTTTTTAAATAGCGTAGTTAGAGAGGCTGGTTTGGTTGATGTGCATGTTTGTCACTCGCCAAACCTCGGGTTTCAATTCTATAAAGGTAGCAGCAGGAGTAGAATAGATAGGTTCTTTGTTAAAGAAAATTCTATTACATCTCCTGTAGAGGTGAGGGCAGTGGAATTTTCTGATCACTGTTACTGGTCATGTCTCTGAATATCCCAGAATCCCCTCGAAAGGTAGAGGTCTCTGGCGCCTCAATTCGACCATCCTTGAGAGGATGTACTAAACAGTCTTTTTTGGCTTTCTTTCAGGATCAAGAGTCTCTGAAGGACCTCTGTCTAGCAGGACGGAGTGGTGGGAGATGACCAAAAGGAGGACAGCAAGACTCTTTCGAGGCTTAGCAACAGAGAAGGTAGAAGATAAATATCATACCTATCTGAAACTCAAGAGGAAACTGGATAGGTTGGTGTCTGATTGTGGTGATTTTGGGGAAATCACTAGGGTAATGCTCAAATGAGAGAATTTCAGTATGATCGTCTGGCTTCCTTATCTTTTGAGAGAGATTATGGGTCTCACCACTCACCCGATCCCTACCAAGACTGTAAGGAGTCAGTTGCCCGCAAGCTGGTTAATGGCTTGTGGGGGAAGGAGGGACTTTCAGGACATCTCCTGATAGTATCCTGTCAGTGTTAAAGATTTCTATACTGATCTCTTAAGTGAGAAAAAACTCAGCCAGGCTGACATATCCAGTTTTTGGAGAAAACTCTGGTTCCTTCAAATCATGACATTCCTTGGGACAATTTGACTGAAGATATCACTGTAGAGGAGGTGAGGGCAGCCATAGAGGGTCTTGCTGTTAAAAAGTCCCCTGGGCCTGATGGTCTTACGGCGGAGTTTTACAAGACCTTTTGTGATGTTCTGGCCCCTAATCTCGTGGAGGTTTTTTCAGACTCCCGGTTCAGGGTCTCCTTCCACCATCCATGAGATGTTCTGCTTTAATACTTTTGTCAAAAGGGTTAGATTCTTCAGGATTGAGAATTGGCGCCCCATCTCCTTGCTCAATACTGATAGGAAAATCTTGGCAAAAGTTTTATTCAATCGCCGTTTTGAGGTAGCACACTTGTTACTTTCTCCCTTGCAGCACTGCACAGTTAAGGTAGATCCACCTTTTCTGCAGTATTGGGGGTCCGGAGGCTCTAATGCATTGCAAGTCCTGTGAGTGGGGAAAGTACCTCCTTTCTTTGGATCAGTCTAAGGCTTTTGAAGAGTGAATCACAAGTACCTTTGGAATGTCCTGGAAGATATGGTATTCCTAAGGTATTCATTAATTGGCTTAAAGTTCTATATGAAGGTGCAATGAGCTTCCCACTTGTGAATGGATGTCAGGAGAGTCTTTTAGGGTCTCTTCTGGGGTCAGGCAAGGTTGCCCGCTTAGCCCTTTACTTTATGTGTTTGCCATAGATCCTCTACTTCGGAGGCTTGATGGGGATACATTGGTGGGGGTGCCTGTATTTCCAGGGGTTCCCTGAAGACTATGGCCTATGCTGATGATGTCACTCTGTTTATTCGAGCCCTGATGAGCAAATGAAGTGGCCGAGCTTCTGAAGAGTATTCTAAGGCCTCCGGATCTGTAATAACAGGAGCAAATGTGAAGCTTTTTGGATGGGAAAAGAAGGCATCCAGCTTTAACCTTCCGGGAATATTTCCTAAAGCCTTCTCCTAAAATTAAGATCTTAGGGATCATATTCGGTCAGGGCGATTTCGCTGAACAAAATTGGGAGATGAGGTTGGATATTGCATCTTCCAAGGTGAATCAGTGGAAGGGGAGATCTTTCACTCTGAGGGAAAGAGTTTCATTGATCAAAACTTACCTGATCCCGATTTTTCTGTATATCAGCACAGTGTGCCTTTTGCCAGAGAAGTACTATACAAGAATAAATGTTTGTTTTTCCAATGTTATGAGAGGAAACAGATGAACCTTGTTAAAAGGAATGTCGCCTACCTTAAAAGGCAGGAGGCGGGTTAGACATGGTAACCCAGTTGTGTTTTTCGTAACACCTTCATTAAATACAATTTTTCCAACCTCCTTGCGGAGAAGCCTCCTTTGGGGTAGAGATCTTTAAGAACTGGGTTTCTCCTTTCTTGGGCTTGGATGAACGGTGGCTTGGTAAAGAGTCTGCGTGTTCCTCACGGTCCTCTTCCCTCCTATGTGACGGGAGCCCTGAAAGTGATGAGGAAGTGGAAAATGGAGGTGGAAGAAATTAGGTCCTCACCTAGGAGAGACATCGACAAGAGGATCTTGTCTTCTACTTCTATGAACCACTCGCCTTAAAAGATTGCCCAGACAACGTTTTGAGGACAGGGCTCTCTTTAGTTACTTCCTCGAGGGTTCCCCCCAAGTTAGGGATGTTGTCTGGGTTCCTTTCATGGAAAACTCTATGTGAGAGGCAATCTGAAGTGCGCAGGAACTCCAATGATCGTAAATGTCCTAGAGAGGGTGCGATGGTCTTGATGAGACAATGGACCATTTCCTACTTGATTGTCCTTTTAACATAGAAGTTTACAAAAAGGTGTCCAGAGAATTGGTTATCCCCTGCTTTCAGGTATGTCCTACCGGGGTGGGCTTATGGGGTGTTCTAACGACATGAGGGTCTTGCTTTAAACCACTTTTTTTCTAGTTAGTGCAGTAGTTAAGTACTACACATGGAGTGCCGGAGTTTACTTACAGTTATGCAGAAAGTCCTTTCCTGTGAGGAGGTGGTTTCAACATCACAGGGAACTTGGAAGATTAAAGCTCTTGAGAAGCAGAGGATGAGTGAAGGGAGGTGGTCTTCTCTTTGGAGAGGCCTGTACCTTGAGCCTCCCTGAGGACTCCTGATGTTTCTAGGTGATGGTGTTTTCTTCTTTCTTCACCTACCTTTTTTCCCCCCCCAAGGCTGATTACATTTTTCTAACTGGGCTCAGCGTTTCAGAGTGAGTAATTCCTTTTTACCCTCTCATTGATTGTGTTTAGGAATTAGTAGGGTTTATTAGGAATGATAATATGTTGTTTATGTACAGTAAAAATGTTGTATGGCTGAGTTTGCTTGCATTATAATGTTGTTTTAATACTGACTTTATTTAATTTTTTTTTTTTTTTCCCTTTCCCCCCCTCCCTAAAACATGATAACTTTTGTTTTCGTTCTGTAAGTGTGTTTGCGATGGATAAATGCTCTGTCCTTTCCCTCATCATCTTTTGTTGTAGGTGATAGGATTTAGGTGTGTGTAAATATGTAATACTATGTAGTTATATATGTAATACGTATATGGAATAATAAGTTTTTGTAAATATGTACACTAATGTATGATATGTATGAAAGTGATGTTTTGTAATGATTTATTTGTTAATGTTATATTTATTAGTAGCATGTTCAATAAATTCTATATAATGTATAAAGGTTGGACTAATGGACGTATATCTTATTATAACCTCCAATACTATGTTACTATGTACTGTTAACAGACATATGGGAGGGATAAAGTTGGACTTGATGGACATAGTCTTATTACAACCTCCATTACTATGTTACTATGTAACTGTTAAATAGACATTATGGTAGGGTATAAAGGTTGGACTAGATGGATGTATGTATATATACAACCTCACATATTGTTACTATGTAACTATTAACATATATTATGGTAGGCTATGAAGGTTGGACTAGACAGATATGCTTATAACAACCTCCAATATATGTACTAGTAACTGTTAACAGACATTATTGTAGGGTATAAAGTCGGACTAGAGGACGTATGCTTTATACAACCTCCAATACTATGTTACTATGTAACTGTTACAGACATTATCTGTAGGGTATAAAGGCGGGACTAGATGGACGTATGTCTCATATACAACCTCATATATACTATGTAATGTTAACAGAACATCATGGGTAGGGTATAAAGGTTGGACTAGATGGAGTTAGTCTTTATAAAACCTCCAATACTATGTTACTATGAACTGTTATAAGAATTATGGGTAGGTATAAGGTTGGACTAGATGGACGTTATCTTTAAAACCTCCAATACTATGTTATTATGTAACTGTTATACAGACATTAGGTAGGGTATAAAGGTTGGACTAGATGGAGTATGTCTTTATACAACCTCCATAATATGTTACTATGTAACTGTTATACAGACATTATAGGTAGGGTATAAGGTTGGCTAGATGGACGTATATCTTATATAAACCTCCAATACTAGTTTACTATGTAACTGTTAGACAGACATTATGGTAGGGTTATAAGGTTGGACTAGATGGACGTATGTCTTATACAACCTCCAATACTATGTTACTATGTAACTGATATACCAGACATTATGGGTAGGGTATAAAGTTGGACTAGATGGACGTATGTCTGTATAACAACCTCAATAATATGTATATTGTAATGTTATACAGACATTATGGGTAGGGTATAAAGGTTGGACTGATGGACGTATGTCTTTATACAACCTCCAATACTATGTTACTAGTGTAACTGTTATACAGACATTATGGGTAGGGTATAAAGGTTGGACTAGATGGACGTATGTCTTATATAACCTCCAATACCATGTTACTATGTAACTGTTATAAAGACATTATGGGTAGGTATAAAGGTTGACTAGATGGACGTATGTCTTTATACACCTCCAATACTATGTACTATGTAACTGTTATACAGATATTAGGGTAGGGTATAAAGGGGGACTAGATGGACGTATGTCTTTATACAACCTCCAATAATATGTTCTATGTAACTGTTATCAGACATTATGGGTAGGTATAAAGGTTGGACTAGATGGACGTATGTCTTTATACACCTCCAATACTACGTTACTATGTAACTGTTAACAGACATTATGGGTAGGGTATAAAGGTTGGACTAGATGGAGTATGTCTATACAACCTCCAATACTATGTTACTATGTAACTGTTATACAGACATTATGGGTAGGTATAAAGGGCGGACTAGATGGACGTATGTCTTTAAACCTCCAATATATGTTACTATGTAACTGTTAGACAGACATTATGGGTAGGGTATAAAGGTTTGGACTAGATGGAGTATCTGTGTCTTATACAACCCCAATACTATGTACTATGTAACTGTATACAGACATTATGGGTAGGGGTAAAGGTTGGACTAGATGGACGTATGTCTTTATACAACCTCCAATACTATGTTACTATGTAACTGTTATACAGACATTATGGGTAGGGTATAAAGGGGGACTAGATGGACGTATGTCTTTATAAACTCCATAATATGTTACTATGTAACTGTATACAGACATTATGGGTAGGTATAAAGGTGAATGAATATTACAGATATACCATGACCTGGATGAATGAATATTACAGATATGCCATGACCTGAATGAATGAATATTTCAGATATACCATGACCTGGATGAATGAATATTACAGATATACCATGAGCTGGATGAATGAGAACCTTCACAAGCACTTTGCCTTAAATGTACAATGTAGTTCCATTAATCGTCAGCTCATTTCACTTTTTCCATGACTAGGGAAGGCCAGTTCGCGGATCCGAAACCGGATCCGCCGTGGATTTATCCCGTTCGCGAACGGCGGATTTTTCCGGATTTTCCAGATTTTCCGCCTTTCGAACTGCCGAACCGCGGATTTCTCGTATTTTCGGAAATTTTCGAAAATACGTATTTTCGGAAATTTTCGAAAATATGAGGATGTCTCTTATTTTCGGAAATACGTATTTTCGAAAATTTTTCGAAATTACGAGGATTACTTGTATTTTCGAAAAACACGGTTTCGAAAATCTTCGAAATTACGAGATTTCTCGTATTTTCGAAAATTTTCGAAAATACGTGAAACTCGTAATTTCGAACATTTTCGAAAATACGAGAAATCTCGTAATTTTTTCATTTTTTTTCCAAAAAATCGTGGATCCTCGAATCGCGGACCGGATTTTGCGCAGTTCGGACATCTCTAACCATGACCTGGATGAATGAATATTACAGATATGCCATGACCTGGATGAATGAATATTACAGATATGCCATGACCTGGATGAATGAATATTACAGATATGCAATGACCTGGATAAATGAATATTACAGATATACCATGACCTGGATGAATGAATATTACAGATATGCCATGCCCATGACCTGGATGAATGAATATTACAGATATACCATGACCTGGATGAATGAATATTACAGATAGATGAATGAATATTACAGATATGCCATGAACTGGATGAGTGATAATTACAGATATGCCATGACCTGGATGAATGAATATTACAGATCTGCCATGACCTGGATGAGTGAAAATTACAGATATGCCATGACCTGGATGAATGAATATTACAGATATGCCATGACCTGGATGAGTGAAAATTACAGATATGCCATGACCTGGATGAATGAATACAACAGATATACCATGACCTGGATGAATGAATACAACAGATATACCATGACCTGGATGAATGAATATTACAGATATACCATGACCTGGATGAATGAATATTAGAGATATACCATGACCTAGATGAATGAATATTACAGATATACCATGACCTGGATAATGAATTTACAGATATACCATGACCTGGATGAATGAAATTTAGTATACCATGACCTAGATGAATGATATTACAGATATACCATGACCATGATGAATGAATATTACAGAATCCATGACCTGGATGAATGATATTACAGATATCCATGAGCGGATGAATGAATATTACAGTATACCATGACCTGGATAAATGAATATTGACAGATATGCCATGCTCCATGACCGGATGAATGAATATTACAGATATACCATGACCTGGATGAATGATATTCCAGATAGATGAATGAATATTACAGATGGCCATGAACTGGAAGTGATATTACAGATATGCCATGACCTGGATACTGAAAATATACAGATATCCATGACCTGGATGATGAAACTTAAAGATAGCCATGACCTGGAGGAATGAATATTACAGATATCCCATGACCTGGATGAATGAATATTACAAGCATAGATGAATGAATATTACAGATATGCCATGACCTGGAATGAGTGAAAATAACGATATGCCATGACCTGATTGAATGAATATTACGATATGCCATGACCTGGATGAATGAATATTAGTATAACCATGACCTGGATGAGTGAAATTTACAGATATACCATGACCTGGATGAATAATATTACAGATATGCCTGACCTGCTGGATGAATGAATATTACAGATTTACCATGAGCTGGATATGAATATTACAGATATACCATGACCTGGATAATGAATTATACAGATATGCCATGCCCAGAGCCTGGATAATGAATTACAGATATACCATGACCTGGATTGAATGAGATATTACAGATAGATGAATGAATATTACAGATTGCCATGAACTGGATGAGTGATATTACAGATATGCCATGACCTGGATGAATGATATACAGATATGCCATGACCTGGATGAGTGAAAATTACAGATATGCCATGACCTGGATGAATGAATATTACAGATATACCATGACCTGAGGAATGAATATACAGATATACCATGACCTGGATGAATGAATATTACAGATATGCCTGCCCATGACCTGGATGAAGAATATTACCGATATACCCATGACCTGATGAATGAATATTACAACAGATCGATGAATGAACTATTACAGATATGCCATGACCTGATGAGTGAAAATTACAGATATGCCATGACCTGGATGATGAAATATTACAGATATGCCATGACCTGGATGATGAATATTACAATATACCATGACCTGAGGAATGAATATTACAGATATATCCATGACCTGGATGAGTGAAATTACAGATATGCCATGCCCATGGACCTGATGATGAATCTTACAGATATACCATGACCTGGATGAATGAATATTACAGATAGATGGAATGAATATACAGATATACCATGACCTGGATGAATGAATATTACAGATAGATGAATGAATATTACAGATTGATGAACGGAATAATTACAGATATACCATGACCTGGATGAGTGAAAATTACAGAATGACCATGACCTGGATGAATTATTTACAGAATATCATACCTGGATGAATAATATTACAGATAGATGAATGAATATTACAGATATCCATGACCTGGATGAGTGAAAATTCCAGATATGCCATGGACCTGGATGAATGATATTACAGATATGCCATGACCTGGATGAATGAATATTAAGATATACCATGACCTGGATGAGTGAAATTTACAGATATGCCATGACCTGGATGAATGAATACTTACAGATTTACCATGAGACTGATGAATAAATATTACAGAATACCATGACCTGGATAAATGAATATTACAGATATGCCATGCCCATGACCTGGATGAATGAATATTACAGATATAGCATGACCTGGATGAATGAATATTACAGATAGATGAATTGAATATTACAGATATGCCATGACCTGGATGAGTGAAAATTACAGAATATGCCATGAACCTGGATGAATGAATATTAACGATAGCCATGACCTGGGATGAATGATATTACAGATATACCATGACCCTGGCTGAGTGAAAATTACATGAATTGCCATGGACCTGGATGAATGAATATTACAGATATACCATGACCTGAGGATGAATATTACAGAATACCATGACCTGGATGAATGTATATTACACGATATACCATGACCTGGATGAATGAATTTACAGATATACCATGACCTAGATATGATTGAATATTACAGATATACCATGTCCTGGATGAATGAATATTACAGCATAACCATGACCTGGATGAATGAAATATTACAGATATACCATGACCTGGATGAATGAATATTACAGATATACCATGACCTGGATATGAATATTACAGATCTACCATGACCTGATGAATGAATTCAGATATACATGACTGTGAATAATATTTAAGATATACCATGACCTGGATGAATGAATATTACAGATATACCATGAGCTGGATGAATGAGAACCTTCACAAGCACTTTGCCTTAAATGTACAATGTAGTTCCATTAATCGTCAGCTCATTTCACTTTTTTATGCAGGGGGATTAAATAAACTGCGCTTTACGTTTGCCATTATTGCACCCCGTGTTATCATATGTCAATCGTTCTGTCTTTTTAAGAGATGTACTGACAGACACCACTAACTATACATGTACTATACATATCCTATGTACACATATAGACAACAGTGGTTTAGCCTGTTCCAATATCAACAGCCTAGGACATCAGTTGGTCTATTTCAACATCAACTGCTTGGGTTTCAAATGGTCTATTCCAACTTCGACAGCCTAGGGCATCAGATGGTCTATTTCAACATCGTCAGCCTTGGATATCAGATAGTCTTCCATCATTGACAGCCTAGGGTATCAATTGGTCTATTTCAACATCAACTGCTTGGGTATCAGATAGTCTATTCCAAAACCAACAGCCTAGGGTATCAGATGGTCTATTCCAACACCGACAGCCTAGGGTATCAGTCGGTCTATTCCAACAATGAAAGCCTAGGGAATCAGTTGGTGGATTCCATCATCAACAGCCCAGGGTATCAGATGGCCTATTCCAACTTTGACAGCCTAGCGTATAGATGATTATAGATTATTGTAACACCGACAGCCTAGGGTGTCAAATGGTTTCTTCCAATGTTGTAAGCCTAGCGTATCAGATGGTGTATTCCAACATTGACAGCCTATCTTATCCCACAGCAGCGCAGGATTGGTTATTTATTGCGACCACACTCAGACAGGGAAGCAGACCCAGCAGCCGCAGATAAACAATCCTGCTCCTTCCCCATAGGATTCATCGCGCATCACCAGCTGGATGATTGGATTGTATATAAGCTGGGATGTGGAATCATGAGGGGAGAAAGACAAATCATACTACAGCCTGGCAGCTCTCTTCTCTCTAGCACTGACCAACTGGAACTGACTGCAGACACTACCAAGGGATCCTTTGGAGGTAGAGAAATGTAGCAATTCTGGGTACAGGATAACTTCATTTTCCTTGGGTGATCGGGGGAGATTCAAGGAACTGAGAGAGATGTGTCCATCTTTGAAATAAGTAAGTGCCCATGAATTAACAATCTCTATGGGACTAGATTGCAAGCTCTTTGGGACAGCACCCATTCCTCTTGTCTAAAGCTACAGACACTTATTTCACACATTATACTAATCAAATGCGTTTTAATGTATTTCCCCTTTGTTTATGTATTGTAATTGTACAGTGCTATAATAATATTACACTACTGTACATAGAGTGTTATGTAAACATTATGAAACAATAGGGCTGCTAGCTACAACTGTGCATGGGAACATACAGTATCCCTTGCATGTTATAGTAGGAGTTGGGACCAGCTGCTACAGATATTTCAACTTGCCTAGCTGAGAGGAATGATGGGAACTGTATACATAACACAACAGGTTTGTAAATCCAGTTCCATTGTGTGTGTGTGTTGTTAGTGATCACTATACGGGAACCCCAAATGCTGATCTAGAGCTATAAAAGGGAAAGGCAAGGAAACTAAAGACTTAGCATAACTACAACTCTAAGCTAGCAGATCTAGGGGCTGAAATCTAAATATCACTGAGCTTGTTTTACAACACCGGGCACTACAGTGAATAGTTTATATAACGTGGGGATTCATCAGGATCACTGCAAGTGTGTGCTTGGGGGGGGGGGTGTCACAGGAGCATGCTGAGAGTTGTAGTTTAGCTCAGAATTGTCTTTTCAGAGAGAATTGGAATAATTTCCATTTGGACATCCTTTTGTTTTCTTATGTTGGGGGCCCCCAGACTTTGCCGTTTATATCACAACCCCTACCCTGTGCTAATAATCTGCCTTTTGATTGGTCTAACTGCAGTTAGGCAACATCTGATTGGTTGTGGCAGAAATATCACAGTCAAACCTTTGCACCATTATTACATAACTTACCTTTCACACCACAGCAGCAGCACTTACCGTACAGGATCCAGAGCTTTGTTAACTGCAAACAGAGCTGTAATATTGTTAAATTTCCTAGCCTCTGGTCATCAGTGACTTTTTAATCCAGAGACATAAACTGTCACTCTGCTGCATGGGATTGGTTTCTTTATATTGTAAAGATAACAGATGCACTTTACAACATGCATTAACCTAGGTAGGTAGTTAGAAAGGAAGGTAGTTATCCACAGTTATCCTACAGTTGCATTTTGTGAGACGTTTGTAAGGGAGAGATGCAGAGCTTGGCCACGTTGCATGCGCTTCTCCGCAATCCATTTCTGGAACGTATGCAACCTAATTTTTTTTTGTTTGCTAATCTCAGGCGCTCCGATTGCGCAACTTGACACAGATCGCAGTGCAAGTGGACGTTAATAAGTGTGAACGCGTGGGTTTTTTCCATTTTTTATACAGTGTGGCTTAGCCTAAATCAGGGCTGCAAGGTTGGCACATCTCCCCTTTTAACCCCCGAGTGCAATCGCACACACACAACACACCACACACACACAAACAATATATATATATTATATAATATATCACATTGAATAGCTAATTATATATAAAGTAGATGCATGCTGCAAGCTGTATTGATTTCATTGTAGCCATTCATAATGCATCTAACAACTAGTGTTACCATTTCATCATGGTTTTAGACCCTGTTATAGTAGGCAATGATTTTTATTTATCCTCATTCTGAGTGTGCACTTTGCCTTGAAATACATCTGTTATTCAGTAAGATCAACTGGACTTCTTAAAAAAGAGACTAAACTTGCTAAAAATCCAGTTGATAATGTAACTGAAACAAAAGATATACCATGACCGGATACTATTACAGATATACCATACCCTGGATGACTATTACAGATATACCATGACCTGGATGAATGAATATTACAGATATAACCATGACTAGATGATGGATACATAACTCGGATGAATGGATATTACAGATATACCATGACCTGGATGAATGAATATTACAGATATACCATGACTAGGAAGGCCAGTTCGCGGATCCGAAACCGATCCCCGCGGATTTATCCCGTTCGCGAACGGCGGATTTTTCCGGATTTTCCAGATTTTCCGCCTTTCGAACTGCCGAACCACGGATTTCTCGTTTTTAGGAAATTTTCGAAAATACATATTTTCGGAAATTTTCGAAAATAGAGGATGTCTTCTTATTTTCGGAAATACGTATTTTTCGAAATTACGAGATTACTTGTATTTTCGAAAAACACGGTTTCGAAAATTTTTCGAAATACGAGATTTCTCGTATTTTCTAAAATTTTCGAAATATGTGAACTCGTAATTTCGAACATTTTCGAAAATACGAGAAATCTCGGAATTTTTTTCATTTTAAGGTCCGCTCGCGGATTTTCGAATTTTCGTTTTTTTCTTCGAAAAATCGTGGATCCTCTAATCGCGGACCGGATTTTGCGAAGTTCGGAAATCTCTAACCATGACCTGGATGAATGAATATTACAGATATGCCATGACCTGGATGATGAATATTAGTATGCCATGACCTGGTGAATGATATTACAGATATGCCGACTTGGAGGAAGAATATTACAGATATACCATACCTGGATGAATGAATATACAGATATACCATGACCTGGATGAATGAAATTACAGATAGATGAATGAATATTACAGTATTGCCATGAACGATGAGTGTAATTACAGATTGCCATTACCTGGATGAATGAATATTACAGATCTGCCATGACCTGGATGAGTGAAAATTACAGATATGCATGACCTCTGAAATGAATATTACAGATATGCCATGACCTGATGAGTGAAAATTACAATATGCCATGACCTGGATGAATGAATACAACAGATATACCATGACCTGGATGAATGAATATTACAGATAAACCATGACCTGGATGATGAATATTACAGATATACCATCACCTGGATGAATGACTATTAGAGATACCATGACCTAGATGAATGAATATTCCAGATATACCATGACCTGGATGAATGAATATTACAGATATACCATGACCTGAGAATGAATTTAGTATACCATGACCTAGATGAATGATATTACAGATATACCATGACCATGATGAATGAATATTACAGAATCCATGACCTGGAGATGAATTTACAGATATCCATGAGCGGATGAATGAATATTACAGTATACCATGACCTGATAAATGAATATTGACAGATATGCCATGCTCCATGACCGGATGAATGAATATTACAGATATACCATGACCTGGATGAATGATATTCAGATAGATGAATGAATATTACAGATTTGGCCATGAACTGGAAGTGATATTACAGATATGCATGCCGGATCGAAAATATACAGATATCCATGACCTGGATGAATGAAACTAACGATATGCCTGACCTGGAGGAATGAATATTACAGATATCCATGACCTGGATGAATGAATATTACACATAGATGAATGAATATTACAGATATGCCAGACCTGGATGAGTGAAAATACGATTGCCATGACCTGATGAATGAATATTACGATATGCCATGACCTGGATGAATGAATATTCAGGTATAACCATGACCTGGATGAGTGAAATTTACAGATATGCCATGACCTGGATGAATAATATTACAGATATGCCATGACCTGTGGATGAATGAATATACAGATTTACCATGAGCTGGATATGAATATTACAGATATACCATGACCTGGATAATGAATTTACAGATATGCCATGCCCATGAGACCTGGATAATGAATTACAGATATACCATGACCTGGATGAATGATATTACAGATAGATGAATGAATTATTACGATTGCCATGAACTGGATGAGTGATATTACAGATATGCCATGACCTGGAATGAATGATATACAGATATGCCATGACCTGGATGAGTGAAAATTACAGATATGCCATGACCTGGATGAATGAATATTACAGATATACCATGACCTGGAGGAATGAATATTACAGATATACCATGACCTGGATGAATGAATATTACAGATATGCCATGCCCATGACCTGGATGAATGAATATTACAGATATACCATGACCTGGATGAATGAATATTACAAAGATGATAATGAATATTACAGATATGCATGACCTTGATGAGTGAAAATACAGATATGCCATGACCTGGATGATGAAATATTACAGATATGCCATGACCTGGATGAATGAATATTACAAATATACCAGTACTGAGGAATTGAATATTACAGATATATCCAGACCTGGATGATGAAATTCAGATATGCCATGCCGGACCTGATGATGAATTTACAGATATACCATGACCTGGATGAATGAATATTACAGATAGATGAATGAATAATACAGATATACCATGACCTGGATGAATGAATATTACAGATAGATGAATGAATATTACAGATTGATGAAGGAATATTACAGATATACCATGACCTGGATGAGTGAAAATTACAGATATGACCCATGACCTGGATGAATATTTACAGAATATCATGACCTGGATGAATGAATATTACAGATAGATGAATGAATATACAGATATGCCATGACCTGGATGAGTGAAAATTCCAGATATGCCATGGCCTGGATGAATGATATTACAGATATGCCATGACCTGGATGAATGAATATACAGATATACCATGACCTGGATGAGTGAAATTTACAGATATGCCATGACCTGGATGAATGAATTTACAGATTTACCATGAGCTGGATGAATAAATATTACAGAATACCATGACCTGGATAAAATGAATATTACAGATATGCCATGCCCATGACCTGATGAATGAATATTACAGATATAGCATGACCTGGATGAATGAATATTACAGATAGATGAATGAATATTACAGATATGCCATGACCTGGATGAGTGAAAATTACAGATATGCCATGACCTGGATGAATGAATATTACGATGCCATGACCTGGGATGAATGATATTACAGATATACCATGACCCTGGCTGAGTGAAAATTACATAATTGCCATGGACCTGGATGAATGAATATTACAGATATACCATGACCTGAGGAATGATATTACAGAATACCATGACCTGGATGAATGTATATTACACGATATACCATGACCTGGATGAATGAATTTACAGATATACCTGACCTAGATATGATTGAATATTACAGATATACCATGTCCTGGATGAATGAATATACAGTACCATGACCTGGATGAATGAAATATTACAGATATACCATGACCTTGGATGAATGAATATTACAGATATACCATGACCTGGATGAATGAATATTACAGATTACCATGACCTGATGAATGATATTACAGATATCATGACCTGAATGAATGAATATTTAGAATACCATGACCTTGGATGAATGAATATACCGATATAACCATAGCTGGATGAATGAGAACTTCCACAGCACTTTGCCTTAAATGTACAATGTAGTTCCATTATCGTCAGCTCATTTCACTTTTTTATGCAGGGGGATTAAATAAACTGCGCTTTACGTTTGCCATTATTGCACCCCGTGTTATCATATGTCAATCGTTCTGTCTGTCTTTTAAGAGTGTACTGACAGACACACCACTACTATACATGTACTATACATATCCTATGTACACATATAGACACAGTGGTTTAGCTGTTCCAATATCACAGCCTAGCCATCAGTTGTGGTCTATTTCAACATCAACTGCTTGGTTTCAATGGTCTATTCCAACTTCGACAGCCTAGGGCATCAGATGGTCTATTTCAACATCGTCAGCCTGGATATCAGATAGTCTTCCATCATTGACAGCCTAGGGTATCAATTGGTCTATTCAACATCAACTGCTTGGGTATCAGATAGTCTATTCAAAACCAACAGCCTGGTATCAGATGGTCTATTCAACACCGACAGCCTTAGGGTATTCAGTCGTCTATTCCAACAATGAAAGCCTAGGGAATCAGTTGTGTGGATTCCATCATCAACAGCCCAGGGTATCAGATGCCTATTCCAACTTTGACAGCCTATCGTATAGATGATTATAATTTTGTAACACGACGCCACCTAGGGTGTCAAATGGTTTCTTCCAATGTTGTAAGCCTAGCGTATCAGATGGTGTATCCAACATTGACAAGAAAACTAAAGGTTACCCTGGTGGATGGGATGAATGATGGATACATTAGAAGAAATTAAAAAAAAACAATTTTCTCACTATAATTGCCCTTTAAGGTTGTGTTTAAAACTGTAACCTTAATAAGATTTGTTAAGGATGGGTACACACATGGCGTTAGGCTCTAACGGATCGATATTTTCGTACACTAGTCTTAAAAATCTCCGCAACCAATGTCTGTCTCCCAGATTGGGCAAACACGCGTGGACGTGTCGGTAAATCACGGCGATCGTGTTTGCTCTCTATGGTCTGCACGATCGGTTGCGGCGATTTTCGCTGCGCCTGACAGTGATTCGTCCTGGCTGACCGCTCACTTGTGGAGAATGGGACAGTCTGGACAAAAAATTGCCTGGTGTACCCAGCATTAAGAAAAGGATAAGGGACTGGTGTTTCCGAAAAGTGCGTGCGGTCTTTGGATGCATGTTGGGCGTAAGAATGGACTCTCTACTTCACTAGTAGCTGTTTGCTCCAATGAGGGACCTGCAAAGTACGACTGAGCACATGCATGGTATGCGGGGGACACATCTCAAACACAGGGCAGTGTAACATATATCCATCAGCAAGTTATTAATGGAGGTGGAGAAAGCAGCCTGACGGTCCCTGTGCACCTGATCATCAAATACGGTGCTTACAAATCTGAACCATACGTAGACAATCATGCGAAGATGTATACGCTGGCCGGGATGGGCGAGATTGAATCTAGGTGCTATTTTCACAAAAGCCTTTATATCTTGATACGCTTTGAATGGTACTGTAACCAGCAAGATTGCTATATAGACATTATTCTTATGGAACTATACAGAGTAGCAGTATGGTGCTATTACAAACGTAGCAATGTGCATTACTGGAGCCATGCTATGGATTCATGATATACTTCTGGCCTAGGTTATGGGACATTGGAAATGTACATACGTCCATCTTACGGATGAACAGGAAACCTATTTACTACTGCTATATAAGGAGAAGTCAATCTACGACCCACTTGCAATTGTTTTTAAAGGGCGTGTCCACCATAAATTACAACTTTTCATATATCTACCTCTCCTTGGCCTTACCGAATCATACTTACCTTCGCTCCCATGGCTGTCTTCTCCGGCTCAGAGAGGGCTGGACCGGCAGCCGTGTCTGTGATTGGCTGCGGTCAACCAATCACAGACACGGCTGCCGGCTGTGAAGACAGCCGTGTGAGCGAAGGGCTGTAGTATGATTTTTTTTATTTAATAGAAATCTAACAAGGCGGTTGGGGGGGTGCAAGGGAGAGGTACTGTATATAGAGGGATCCGGAGGGTAGGGGAAAGGGCTCTCATGCCACATGCCACTGTCCTCTCGGAGGACAGGGCGGAGGCGGAAACCTTTTACACGGAAGACAGCTCCTAGTGTTCACTTTTGGGGACTTTGACTAACACTGCATGAGAACCATAAGGAGCAGAGATGTAAGGTAAGGATTTTTTTTTTAAACTACACAGTGGGGCCAGTAGTGGTTAAATTTTAGATAGGGGGGTGGATATGCCCTTAAATGTTTTGTTCTATATGCATGATCCATAGATACTGTCCCAGGCCCAATCCTCCTTCATCCACCCAAGTCAACTCTTCCATGAGACCATCAGATCGTGCTAACCTCCTCTGCTCTGGAACTCCTTTCCTCCATCTGTCCATAATCACCGTCCCTTAATATATTTGAATGTAACCTCAAAACCCAGACACCATTTAACCTGGCCCACTAATCAAACTCCAATGCCAAGTATTACAGCCTACCGATTCACGTCATGAAGCGTTACGGCTTTTCCTTTGGAAGTTACGAGGAGAGAGGTTTTGGGAGCCTGTTATGTGCTAATTTATTTAATTACATATCTCTGCACTGACATGGATGTGCGATTATCGGCTGAAACAGAGGTTCGGGCCATGTGGGTCATTCATCAGCGGTAAAATCGTATTTGTGTACAAGGCTTTAGATACAAGGGAGATTTCTATCCCAGGATATCTGGGCTATAGATGGGTGAAAGAGGAAGGAATGATTTCACTCCACAACCAGACATTTCTAGATAATCGGCGGCAGACGGTGTCTCAGTAGTGTTATCACTGATTCCTTGCAGCGCTGAAGTCCCGAGTTCGATTCCAACCTTGGACACATCTGCAAGAGTTTGTATGTTCTCCCGAGAGCTTGCGTGGGGTTCCTCGGGCACTCCGGTTTCCTCCACAATCATAAAGACATACTGATAGGTTGTATGTGGTCAAATAAATGTGCTTAGATTGTAAGCTCTTCAGGGCAGGGCTGATGTGAATGTGTACATGAATTGTAAAGCACTACTGAGATGTTGGCGTTATATAAATCCACAATAATAATAATCAAATGAGCAAAATGTATTTATGGAATTACCAAATAAAACTATTAGCCACGAATGTCTAGCAGAAGGGTGAAACCTGTTGTACTCATTGGCTATGTGACTGTTCTCTGTAATGGGGCATGTTTGGTTGTGTAGTTTGTATCCACAACTTGGATCATCCAAAGAATCCTAAAACAAAACAAGTCAACGGTATAACCATAAACACTAATTAACAACTGTTATTGACATCACAGAGATAAACTGGGTTTTAAATGCATTCAGCTTGTGGAATTCTGTAAAAACCTTTTTAAAGGAAAGTTTTCCTGAAAGTTGCCATGGAAATTACCCAGAAGTCTCCGTTCTTTTATCTGTGACCAATCATACGGTTGAAAATTGACTCCAGTTCCTAAAATCTATTAATAGATTCCTCAGTTCAGGCGACAAAGACAACAAAGTGCAAAACACAAAAATGTGCATTGTGTCATCTTGTTATACAGGATAATATACTGTATTTGCGGATGTTTTGTAAATATGGCATACCCTTAAAGGGACGCTAAACTGATTTATTAAGTGTACATGTAATCTGTATCTATATTTACAGGTAGGAGAAAACACTTATTCTTGGGTAACAGTGATACACTAACCTACCGATGCTCCACTCGCGGGCTCCCTAGCAGACAGGCGTGCTGTCCCGATCGGCTCCTATCTTTGCATTGGCGCGCATGCGCAGAAGATGGGAGCTCAGTCTCCCTGTCAATAAAATATACCAATTTAATACTTGTGCTTGTCTCTCTAAAGGTTTGTACACACATACGATCGCGGGTGACCGACCCGTGACGCATTGATGTTTGGTCGGGGATCGACCGAATGCCGTTGTATACACATCGTAAGTCGCGAGTCAGCACCCCCGCGATCAACATGTGCGTACGAACCTTCATACACGTTGCAATGGAAATCCCATTGGAAGAATATCCGCCTGCCTGGCTAGCTATCCATCAAGAAGCAGGAAGATCTTGTTTACAACCCATTTACCTGCCAGGTGGATTTATTAGCATCTGTTTCCCATGACGGGGAGGAGCAGGAGATTTTTGCTTAAGCAACAACGTATCATTTTTAGAATGATATCTTGTCATATGTAAAAATGTCCATTGTACATCAGACATTGATATTCACAGCCCTGAGTCATACAGCGTAGCAGGTCCTTAAGGTATACACCACACACGTTTCCTTGTAATGCCCTCAATGGATAGACTTTCTCTGAAAAAGGGTTCCCATGTTGAAAATAGAATAGAAACTTTAGAAACATACGAAGTGATCCTTCGTCCTGACTACCAGTTGGTTGGGAGAATGGATTGCACGATCGGCCGTGGTTTTGGACGCATCCGATTCTGACGAACAAGAATTAACGGTCTGATACCGATACACTGATACCGATACACTGAACTATTGGTGGATCGGCGAAATATTGCATTGTGTGTAACAGCTTAAATGGAGGACAGATATCAACCATCACACAGTGGTATGAGGGTGGAGTCACAGATATGGTTCAATTGTTTTCCAGTTGATCCTTACGTTCTCCTTGCTAGAAGGTCGTAAATGCCCAAGTATAATTGTTTGTAAGTAACACGTTCAGCGCAAATGTTGTCAGAGGACATGCACGTGAATTCAACCAAGCTGCTGATTGGTCAGAGGCCAGGACATTATTTATTCATAAATACATCGGATCTAAATTAAAATAAATCCATGTGCCTTTATTTTAAAACCTAAAGGTTTATGGAGAATTTACCCTTCATGTCTAAAGCTAAATGTATGGGGGCTGGATGGTCTCTCCCACGGGCTCCATTCTTGTAAGGATTCTTTAGATTACAATATATCTGGGTCATGTAGCTATAAGTCCCTTTCCCCTTCTGATAAGTACAAACGGGAGCATGGTCGAGCCTAACCCATTATTTCTAAGGTACATTATTCAACATGAGACAACAACCATGTAAAGGGCGGAGTGCCATTATCTAGGCATCATACTATCTAGCTCTACCGTTACCTGCCCCCAATTCCAACTGGTATATTCAGCACATTATTAAATGTATTACTGTTTAAAGATAATTATTGTCCCCATTCTGGCAGAATAAGCTGGCTCCTCCCTCTATGCAGTCAATCGTGGTTGCATCTGCTGACATCACAGCCAATAATTCACTGCGTTTTATCTGGTGCCTTTTCTGCTCATGCTCAAGCTTATAAAAAGCTCATAAAAGAGGTAGGAGGGGAGATACCTTTTCCAGAAAGGGAGAGAACTTATTAATACATTTCTGGTTACAAATACATGTTATAAACTGGTAAAAATAGAAGTAGGGTGTTGTCAGATTCTGTAACCGACATGTTCCCAGTTTTTGTGCCTAGTCTAGAGAACCCAGAAGCTCACAACCTTCGATTTGTTACATTTGAAAGTTTACAATAGCCAACGGCCACATCAGACATTATCCCGGCTTTAAAAACCATTTCACTGCAGCTCCACTACAAACTAAACGAAAAACAACGAGCTTGAGTGCTGTTGCCATGCAAATTAAGCCTGGAGCAACACATGTGGCAATCCTAACAGGGCTACAAGGGAGCAGGTGTGTAAGCTAGTTTAGCCAAACAGGTTATACCACAACCGAGAAAAATTATTACAGCCGCCAAGGAACAGGCCAGTTCTACCCCAAAATAAACGTTAAAACATTAAAACAGAAATACGGACTATCCTTGGCATGAGTCCTAATCCCACAGCACCACTGTGACCCCACACCCACGCCTAACGACACCCACCCGACCGCCACAGCCGACCAGCAACCCCAGGCCGACCACCACAGCCCAGGCCACACACACCCCACCGTACCACCACAGCCCCAGGCGACCCACCAGACCCAGCCCACCCACACCCCAGCCACCACCACAGCCCCAGCCTACCACCACAGCCCCACACACTAACACCCAGGCCGACCCACCACAGCCCCCAGCCCGACCCCACAACCCAGCCCGACCGCCACAGCCCACCCAGCCGACCGCCACATCCCCCAGGCCGACCGCCACACCCGACACACAGCCCCAGGCACACCCCCCACAGCCCCAGCCCGACCATCCACAGCCACAGCCACCCCCCACATCCCCATCCTACCCCACATCCCCTCACCCCCAAATCTCCATCCCACCACCTCCACATTCCCTTCCTACCTCTACTCCCCATCCCTATCCCACTCCCACCCCCCACATCCCATTCCTACCCCCAAATCCCCATTCCGCGGACACAATACCTTGACCAAGATAAACAGTGAAAATACTCTTAAACTACCAGTTAATACCATAGTACATAATGTACAATATCCTGTTTAAGTAGAACTAATGTCTTTCAGCACCCCCCTCCTATCCAATATACCCAGGGTGAGGACCTCAATATGCCAAATCAGTTGTTTTCCCAAAGACGAGGATCAAGTGTTTTCAGGCATAACCTGGGGGATGTCACTTTCTTTATGAATGCACCCGGTCCGAGGCTACTCTTAATGTTCGTACACACGTGCGATTGTGGGTCCTGACCCGCGACACACGATGTATCGAACGTTCGTTTCGGCCTTTATCGGGCAAAACGGACTTCGGACGGGGATCGCTGAACAACCCGACTTGGCGGATCCCTGATAACCGTCCGTTTCGGCCGATAAAGCCAAAAAAACCTTTAGGCTACCTTCCCACTATGAACCCTTTAATGCAGGGGAACATTACACTTGTGATGTTGTGTGCTGTTCCCCTGCGTTATCGCATAATGTAAAGGATATACGGTACCGGAACAAACTGTTTGCATGCAGAGCGTTAAAAACAACACACTATGTTGCAGCTCACAGGTTTGAATGGTACCGTTCACACTGCAATTTCACCTAGTGTGAACAAGTCCTTACTCTCACGTCTCTCTAACACAAATACACAACCAATTTTAAAATAAAAGTCCAAAATTACAAACTAAAAGAACAATAATAAAGATGGATTTAGTCAACCTTAGTCAGAATTATGACAGTTAAACACCCTCTTTAATCCTGAAGTACAAACACACACATTCCAAAACACAAACTCGAGCGAAATACCGATGGTGCGTATAGTGCTTTACTAGCTTCAAAAAAGATCAAGGTTTGCCTGACAGATGGGCAGTCTGGGAAATGTAACTTTACAAACCTATTTCTACCGTGTATATAAGCCTTAAGATCCAGAGAAGCTTATTCTCATTGTCCAATCTTGTGTGTATGAAGAACGAGCTCTTTTCAATAATGGGCACTTGTATAAAGGTCTCCGTTACCCTTTTAGTGAAGGCCTTAAAAAATTCAACTCTTCAAGCGCAAATCCACTAAAAACTTTCAAGCGTTTTTTAATTTGAAATTTTATAGGTATCCATTTGCACTTTGTGTACGTGTTCATTTTTTATACAGCAGAGATGGGCTAGAACTTGAACTCCGACCCAAACTTTAAAGGTTGGACGAACTCGGACTTTTTAGAACTTTCCTAAAGTTCGTAGTTTGGGTTTCTGAACTCGCGGACATATTTTCGATAATTATCGAATTTGCGATAAACAACTCAATGTACTGTTTTGGCGAAACCCTCGAATGGATTGTTCGGTAACCCTCAAATGTATCAAAAACTCAACGCAGAAGCCTTCCAATTGTGGGAAAGTTTGGCTGGGTACACCCCAGTCGTGTTTTTGTCCTGGTGAGCGTTCACCGTAGCAAGTGTCGGCCGGGACTAATGACTGGTAGTCACAGCAATAGTGGCATGACTGATCATGCGGCCCATAGGGAACCGCAATTCAGCTGCGATTTACGGTACGGACGAAACACGTCCAAGTTCGGTTTGGCCGGCCGCCTCACCACCATCAGTATTCCCAGCCGACCGACCCATACATGGCACTATCCGTCGGGAGGCGGAAATATCCAATGCGGAGTACCACGGGGTACTGTTTTAACAGCAATTTACAGTAAATAACCATTGCTATATTATTTGTAATTAACTAGAACTTTCTATTTCTCCCATTGACTTAATGGATCTGTTTTCGAACTATTTAACTTTTACTTTTCGAACTACAGAATTTTACTGAAGTTCTAAGTTCAGAAACAAACCAAACTCTAGCAAGTTCAGCCATCTCTAGGATACAAAATGGCATTGTGCACACACCGCAACGCTTACATTCTGCAGACTAGTGTGGGCAATAGACACCACTTAACCGCTGTGCACAGAGTGAAGGTTGGATTGGGCTGGTACCTAAACAGGAAATTGTATATTTCTTGCGTATGGGTCTTAAAGGGCCACACTCAAGTAAAAACCAAAAAAATAAACTTTCCCACCCAAAATCTACATTTAGCGGGAGGGAGAAAGTATTATATCGGATGTGAGGAGTTTGCACATCACAAAGTCCTACTGATAGGTTAGAAGGGGAATTTAGATTGTGGCTCTTATATAAACAAACAAATTGTAAAGTCATTTTAATAGGTTATTAGTGTTACATAATAATATAAATGTTATTTATTTCAATCTTTTCTAGTTCTAATGAATTGGCCCGTACCTAACCCTCATACAGGGGTGCCCCTACCTGAAGCAAACAAACATTTGCTCTGAACTCGCCCCTGCTAAACACTTAAATGGCGGCAGTTCAAAAAAGTTCTCCTTCCTGCAATACTGCATTTCAGCACCAGTCCACCAGTCAGTGTAAGTCAGCCCTCCAGTCAGGGTTAGTCAGCCCTCAGTCGTGTAGTCTGCCCTCCAGTCAGTGTTAGTCCGCCCTCCAGTCCACCAGTCAGTGTTAGTCCGCCCTCCAGTCACCAGTCAGCCTCCCAGTCACCAATCAGTGTTAGTCAGCCCAGTGGCGTAACTACCGCCCCCCGCCGGGGGGCCCGAACGGTAGTAGGGCCCGCCACAAGCCCCTAATCTGTGCGGCGATGTGCAGGTTTTAATCCGTTGATTGCGCGTATGAATGAAACATACGCACAATCAGCTGTTAAAAGACCAGACCCGAACTTCAAGTTCAGTTCCGGTTGCAGTCTGCGGAGGGAGTCAGGGGCCCGGCCCCCAAACTCGCGGTTCAGGTACGCCCTGGTCGACCTCAGTCCGTGTTAGTCAGCTCCCCACAACCACTTCACAAGGCACGCCTATGGTCCTTATGAAGCACACCACATCACGTGCCGCCGCCTATCTACCGATAGGCAGCAATCAAAAGTTCTCAGGTCAAAAACCCTAGAAACACCCTACCCTCATAGGTTACTAATAGGCAAAGGCTCCTTAGAAACACATCGTCCTCGGTGGGCGGGCGACCGATGACATCACATCGTGACATCACATGACAACAGACACACCCAAGGCCCAGGGGCCACTTACCCACACAGACATGTATTTCTACCCTTATAAGGCGCTTGTGGGGCAGTTATTACATAGTTTATACAATAATAATTTTATGGCCTTTACTTGCCCTTTAAGCCCAGCAGTGTCTGTTACGGGCACAATAACACGTTCTGTCAGTGACCCAGGTCACTGCTATGTAAATAAACTCCCATAAAACTCTCTCCCGGCGCTGCAAGGGATTCTGGGAGTTGTAGTTTGAAGACCCGGGTATTTCCGTTTCCCCTCACAAAGCTGTAAGGACATAGAAGGTAAAATAAAACAATACAGATTATAAGGATATTTATTACTTACTGGAGAAGGACCGGTTGGTGTCCGCAGGAACCAGTCACCTGCCCATGAGCGCGTTCACAAACTGCTCAAGCGCGCGCACACGACGAACACAGTGTAAAGTTACTGGCGACCGGACACGCCCACAAACCCCGCCGGCTGCCGCTTCTCATACGCCATTGGTGGAGGGGGGTAACCAGGGGGAACGGTCGCTGATAGGACGGAGGGGGGCGAGACTGGTTTGGGCGGGAGATTGGAACTGTCAGGATCACAGAGCGACAGAGACCACATGGGGAGACACGTGACTGCAGTGACCTTCCTATTGGCTCAATTGTCACCCTGGGGCACAGGGATTGGGAATGTCCAGGGAAGGGACCCAACTGGTTAGTGTAATTACCTTATTATTAGTATACTATTATCATTAGTATTACTATTATTACAATTACAATTATTATTATTATTGCTATTATTACTATTATTACTTTACATTTATTATTATTATGTTATATTACTATTATTACTACTACTACTACTACTTATTATATTAATTAGTAAACAATTATTTTATATGTATTATTACAATTGTTATTGTTGTTATTATTACTATTATTATTGTTGTTATTATTATAATTATTGTGTGGTTGTTGTTACTTTTATTACTATTATTATTATTATTACTATTTGAATATTATTGCATGTAGGTCTGGGGGTCACGCACACCTAACGTTCACGGCTTGCTGGGTGCTTGTGGGAAGACAGCGGTACTCCTTCACTGGTGTATAACCAGAGATGAACATCCACCGCACACCAGTCTTAGGACATGTCCAACCCCAAAAATATAATCCCCCCCACTACTGGCCCATTGGGTAGTGTAGTTTAATCCTTACAAACACAAACAAAAGGAAACTCAGCCGCACTTCCCGCTGGTATGTTGTTACAGCAACTGAATAAGGTCAGCGTCTTTACTTTAAAAATCATAATTTTATTTCAACCTTTTAAAACCCAGCTGGCTGCCAGGGGACAGATGCAGAAGTTGGTCTAATGCGTTTCGGGGCGAGACCCTTACTCATAGACTCTATACGGGGAGATTCAATACCTCGAACGCGTTACTTACCTTAGCCCGATCCCGCGATGCAAAATACTGACTTAATCCCGTTTACGTCAGTTATTTGTATCGCGGGTCAGGCTAAGGTAAGGAGCGCGACTTTACCACTCCACAACCTTTACCGTTAAGTTTCGTGCTACAGAGGTAGCGCAAAACTTAACGGCAGGGGTTTTGGATCGTTAGCACAGCGCTATTTCCAAAAACATTCGGAAATGGCGCTGTGCTCTAAATTCCGTCTAAAACCCACGTTAACACAAATTTTTCGGGTTAACTGGGTTTTAGACGGAAAAGGGCCATATGTATCTCCCCATAGTTTCCTTTTGTTTGTGTTTGTAATTCTAGGCAGAGACAGAACTCTCTGGTCCATGGACACACCCGACTGGTTGCTGGATTACAAGCAAGGTATGGAGAAGGATCGCGATTGGGACAGGACGTGAGCCGCCATATTAGTTTAACACATAGTTTAATCCTTATTTCACATCCCAGTCCAGGTTCTCCTGTAGTCCCCCCCAAAGTCCATAAAAACACCCCCCCCTTCCCCTCCCTCTCCCTCCCGATTAGGATTCCCTCCCTAGCGTAAAACCCTTTTTATATAATATTCCCCTATCCCCCCAGCCCCAACCGCTATAGTTTTAATATCAGAAAGTGCTCCAAACATTACTACCTTCCCTCTTTCCTCCGCCGACTGAACTCCGGCAGCTGCATCCGTGATTGGCTGCCGCTCAGCCAATCACAGACGCGACTGCAGGTCCGCCCCTCTGCTTGCATTTTCACGCAAGCAGAGGGCCTGGCAGTGCGGCGGAGGAAAGAGGGAGGTAAGTAATATTTGGGGCACTTCTGAGTTAAAACTATAGCGGGTGGGCTGGGGGAGCAGGGAGAATATTATATTAAAACATTTTTAAGAAGGGTGGACATGCCCTTTAAGAATATGATATTTATTACCGACATTTCGGTGCCAAACATGCGCCTTTGTCAAGGATAGATAGAAAACTAAATGTTACACACATCTATATACCCAAAACCACACCCACCTGTGTCATGGCCACCCCCCCAGATGGGCTAGCCAATCCATAAAATGATAAAACAAGTTCCCTGCTCAGGGCTCTGGGTAACAGGCCATCCCAGCTCATCCATAGTCTATCTGGATCATTATCTCAGTCATTATACATTGTCACAATATCACTAGATAAAGTCAGACTAACTGTATGAAGCAGTTATAATAAACATCACATTATTATACAATTGTCACAAGAAGCAGTTTAGAAAGAGATTTAGATTTAATCCTCTGGGTGTGACAGTTGCAGTTGGTAAATCCAGTAGGTTCTCTCTGTTTTATGTCTGTCCCCCCTCTGGGATCAATAACCATCCCTCGGAGGTCCCAGATTGGTGTTGGTTCTCAACAAACTATTATATTATATTAACCTACCCCTGTAGTGGATTTCTATGGGAGGAACTGTAAGATTATAGCCTTATAATCTTACAGTTCACCGAGGAGAAGGAAACCAGAAGCCACAAAACGGTAGGTTATAGTAATAATGCACCCGGACTGTAATTATAAGGATATAGAAGTCACCTTGGAGTTTGTGCCCTGTATAAAAGGTACTCAGCCTGCGGCCTCGTACTTTTATATGGTCACGGAACGGTGACTTCTAATATCCCTATAATTTACAGTTGGGGGTGCATTATTCACTATATTATAATATTATTATTATATTATTATCATCATCATCATCCCTCGGAGGTCCCAGACTTGGTGTTGGTTCTCAACAAACTTATATAATATTAATATATTATTTTATTATTATCATCATCACCCTTGGAGTCGTCCAGACTGGTGTTGATTCTCAACAAAGTGTTTAGCGACAGAAGGATCATTTTCTATAGAGTTTCCCTACGCACTCCTTATAGTGCTTTGGTGGTCTACCTATATAGACCAGAGAACACAGACACCTAAGTAAATACAACAGTACTCAGTTTCACAAGTCACATAACATTTATATAATATTTCTTCCCATTGTGAGGGTGACAGAAATATCCACTTTGCTGAGTCACTGCAAACATAACATCTGTGGCATTTAAAGCCCCCCGTTTTATAGGAAGAAGTTCTCATCTGGTGTATTTTGTCTTTGGGTCATAAAAATTAACAGATCTCCAAAAAGAGCGACCCTTCTTGGATATACATTGTGGGTGGAGTGTAGGTCAGCAGGAGAGATTTATCCCATTTTAACAGAATATTATTACTATATTATGAATATTATACTATTATATGAATATTATTACTATTATTATGAATATTATATTATACATTATTATGAATATTATTACTTATTATGAATATTATTACTGTTATTATGAATATTATTACCGTATATACTCGAGATAAAACCGTCCCGAGTATAAACCGAGGTAGCTGACTAGTTTTAGGGGGAAAAGTAGGAAAACCACACTGACCCGAGTATAAACCGAGGGGGTATTATTTGCCACTAAAGATGTTTGGAAACTACAACTCAGCATGCTTTATTGCTGGGAGTTGTAGTTTTCAAACATCTTAAGTTGCAAATACTTGCAAATAAGGGTAAATCCTCCTATATTGGCATACAGTATGTACAAATAAGAAAGTTTTACTCTTATTTGAAGTATTTGCAACTAAGATGTTTGAAAATTACAACTCCCAGCAATAAAGCACTGGGAGTTGTAGTTTCCAAACATCTTATGTGGCAAATAATACCCCCTCGGTTTATACTCGGGTCAGTTGTTTTTACTTACAAAAGAGTAAAACCTTCTTTATTTGTACATACTGTTGCACAAATAAGGAGGATTACCCCTATTTACAAGTATTTGCCACTTAAGATGTTTGAAAACTACAACTCCCACCAATAAAGCATGCTGGGAGTTGTAGTATTCAAACATCTTAAGTGGCAAATACTTGCCAATAGGGGTAAATCCTCCTATATTTGTGCATACAGTATGCACAAATAAAGAAGGTTTTACTCCTATTTGTATGTATTAAGTGTGTCCTGTAAATAAAGTAAATGTTTCCCTTACCTTGTCCGGCGGCCGTGCGATCCGCATCCTTCTCCACAGCCTCTGCGCATCCGGATGATGTCACTACCCGGCGCCTCTCACTTTATTATTACTTTTATTATTATTATTATTACTACTATTATTATTATTATTATTATTATTACTATTATTATTTTTATAATGACTATTGTTATTATTATAACTATTATTATTGCTTGTGAAGGTTCTTATTCATCCAGGTCATGGTATATCTGTAATATTCATCCATCCAGGTCATGGTATATCTGTAATATTCATCCATCCAGGTCACGGTATATCTGTAATATTCATTCATCCAGGTCAGGGTTATCTGTAATATTCATTCATCCAGGTCACGGTAATCTGTAATATTCATCCTCCAGGTCACGGTATATCTGTAATATCTATCCATCGGTCACGGTATATCGTAATATTCATTCATCCTGGTCATGGTATATCTGATATATTCATTCATCCAGGTCACGGTATATCTGTAATATTCATCCATCCAGGTCAAGGTATATCTGTAATATTCATCCATCCAGGTCATGGTATATCTGTAATATACATCCATCCAGGTCACGGTATATCTGTAATATTCACCATCCAGGTCACGGTATATCTGTAATATTCATCCATCCAGGTCATGGTATATTCTGTAATATTCATCCATCCAGGTCACGGTATACTGTAATATTCATCCACCAGGTCACGGTATATCTGTAATATTCATTCATCCAGGTCACGGTATTATGTTAATATTCATCATCCAGGTCATGGTATATCTAAATTCATTTTCCAGGTCATGGTATATCTGTAATATTCATTCATCCAGGTCACGGTATATCTGTAATATCATCCATCCAGGTTATGGGTATATCTGTAATATTCATTCATCCAGGTATGGTATATCTGTAATATTCATCCATCCAGGTCACGGTATATCTGTAATATTCATTCATCCAGGTCACGGTATATCTGTAATATTCATTCATCCAGGTCACGGTATAACTAATATTCATTCATCCAGGTCACGGCATATCTGTAATATTCATCCATCCAGGTCACGGTATATCTGTAATATTCATCCATCCAGGTCATGTTATATCTGTAATATTTATTCATCCAGGTCATGTTATATCTGTAATATTCATTCATCCAGGTCATGTTATATCTGTAATATTCATCCATCCAGGTCACGGTTTATCTGTAATATTCATCCATCCAGGTCATGGTATATCTGTAATATTATTCATCCAGGTCATGGTATATCTGTAATATTCATTTCATCCAGGTCACGGTTATATCTGTAATATTCATTCATCCAGGTCATGGTATATCTGTAATATTCATCACATACGGTCACATTATATCTGTAATATTCATCCATCCAGGTCACTGGTATATCTGTAATATTCATTCATCCAGGTCACGGTATATCTGTAATATTCATCCATCCAGGTCACGGTATATCTGTAATATTCATTCATCCAGGTCATGGTATATCTGTAATATACATCCATCCAGGTCATGGTATATCTGTAATATTCATTCATCCAGGTCACGGTATATCTGTAATATTCATCCATCCAGGTCATGGTATATCTGTAATATTCATTCATCCAGGTCATGG
>CM033473.1:275154349-275235693 GCA_019447015.1 Hymenochirus boettgeri | reverse complement strand
CATCCAGGTCACGGTATATCTGTAATAGTCATCCATCCAGGTCACGGTATATCTGTAATATTCATTCACCCAGGTCATGGTATATCTGTAATATTCATCCATCCAGGTCATAGTATATCTGTAATAGTCATTCATCCAGGTCATGGTATATCTGTAATATTCATTCATCCAGGTCATGGTATATCTGTAATATTCATTCATCCAGGTCACGGTATATCTGTAATATTCATTCATTCAGGTCATGGTATATCTGTAATAGTCATTCATCCAGGTCATGGTATATCTGTAATAGTCATTCATCCAGGTCATGGTATATCTGTTGTATTCCGTTAGATCAACTAGAGTTAAAGTTTAGTTCTTGAAGTCATCTCTCTTCACCTGTATACCTACAAAGGAGGCTGTTGCAGACATCCTACCCTTCCCTTTCAGGCTTCCGGGCAGGGTGGAGAAGGGGGCGTGGCCAACGGAGTGTGATGTCACACGGAGGCGGGGCCACCATTCTAGGGGTGGTGGAAGGGGGGATTAGGGAGAAGTTAGGGGTGTTCCCGGGCATTCTGTTGCGTGGCCACTGAAAGGTGGCGTGACTGGGGAGGAGACTCAAGTGTCCTCTCAAGTTCGGAAGTCTGGGTTGGTCTAGTGGGTGTGAGGGAGACCACCCCAAAATGAGGGAGACTCCCGCGAGAGGGATAGGATGGGATACCTGCTGTTGATATGGTAAGAAAACAGCTAGGCCAATAAAGCACCCTTACCAGCAGAACAGATCTTAACCCAGAACAGGTGTGTTCCCTACTGGACTTGTACCTGAATAGCACCTATTTCAAATACAGGGATAAGTTCTATAAGCAAAAACATGGATGTGCTATGGGATCTCCAGTTTTACCCACTGTGGAAAACCTTTACATGGAGGAAGTAAGGCATAGCACACAGCCACTGGTTCAGATACGTGAATGACACGTGGGTTAAAATCCACCAGAAGGAATTACAAGCCTTCACAGAACACATCAATGCCATAGACCAGAACATCAAATGTACAAGGGAAGTTACAAAACAACACACTGGCTTTCTTGGACTGCTTGGTAGAAGTCAGGGAGAATGGTAAACTGGAAGTAGAGAAAACCAACCCACACAGATCAGTATTTGATGTTTGACTCCCACCACCCTTTAGATCACAAGCTGGGGGTCATCAGAACCCGGCAACACAGAGCTGAGAACATCCCCACTAGCACAGAGGCGAAGGCTAAAGAAATGAAACATCTCAGAGGAGCCCTTAAAACTTGTGGATATCCAGACTGGGCCTTTGTCAAAAGAAGTAGAAGGAAAGAAAAGAACATGAATACCAACCGTTAAGGGGAAAAGCAAGACAGGAGAAAGAACATGGCCATCCCATATGTAGCAGGGGTCTCCGAGAAATTAACAAGAATTATCAATAAACACCGTATCTCTGTCTGCTTTAAACCGAACAACACACTGAGGCAGTAATTGGTACATCCGAAAGCATCTTAAGGATAAAGCACATACCTTCATAGATTATAATGTAAACATATTGGCAAAGGAACGTGACTGGTTCAAGGAGGTCATTTATGTGAAAAAAAGGAAACCAAGCCTGAATAGAGGTGGGGGGTTCAACACCAACTGTCTGCCATGTACAATGCTGTTTTGACACCTTACCCTTGGAAGTTTCAGTAACACCTCTAAAGATGGGTACACACACTACAGATTTTTGAAAGATCTGACGGTATTGGGGCTTCGTGTGTGTACCTGGCTTTAGTCCCTAACACCTGGCTGTGATATGCTAATTGGGATTTTCCAGGGAACATCATTGCCAACAGATTCTTGTACAAGTTATTCTGAATTGAGAGATCCAGTCGGATGACTAGCGAAACGTCTTCAAGAACTAAACTTCAAGTCCAGTTGATCTAATTGAATACAACAGATATAAACATAGTAAATGGCACACTTTCCCTTTAATCTGTAAGAAACGAATAAATGGTGCACTTTCCCTTTAATCTGTAAGAAACAAATAAGTGGTGCACTTTCCTTTATTAAAAGATAACAAATATACATAAAAACAAACTGCTGCAGAATGGTGACTTTTGTGTTGCTTGACCTGACCTGAATGAATATTACAGATATACCGTGACCTGGATGAATGAATATTACAGATATACCGTGACCTGGATGAATGAATATTACAGGTATACTGTGACCTGGATGAATGAATATTACAGATATTCCATGACCTGGATGAACAGCCACTGGTTCAGATACGTGGATGACACGTGGGTTAAAATCCACCAGAAAGAAGTACAAGCCTTCACAGAACACATTAATGCCATAGACCAGAACATCAAATGTACAAGAGAAGTTACAAAACAACACACTGGCTTTCTTGGACTGCTTGGTAGAAGTCAGGGAGAATGGTAAACTGGAAGTAGAGAAAACCAACCCACACAGATCAGTATTTGATGTTTGACTCCCACCACCCTTTAGATCACAAGCTGGGTGTCATTAGAACCCTGCAACACAGAGCTGAGAACATCCCCACTAGCACAGAGATGAAGGCTAAAGAAATGAAACATCTCAGAGGAGCCCTTAAAACTTGTGGATATCCAGACTGGGCGTTTGTCAAAAGAAGTAGAAGGAAAGAAAAGAACAGGAATATCAATAGTGAAGGGGAAAAGCAAGACAGGAGAAAGAACATGGTCATCCCATATGTAGCAGGGGTCTCCGAGAAATTAACAAGAATTATCAATAAACACCGTATCCTTGTCTGCTTTAAACCGAACAACACGCTGAGGCAGCAATTGGTACATCTGAAAGCATCTTAAGGATAAAGCACATACCTTCATAGATTATAATGTAAACATATTGGCAAAGGAACGTGACTCGTTCAAGGAGGTCATTTATGTGAAAAAAAAGAAACCAAGCCTGAATAGAGGTGGGGGGGGTTCAACACCAACTGTCTGCCATGTACAATGCTGTTTTGACACCTTACCCTTGGAAGTTTCAGTAACACCTCTAAAGATGGGTACACACACTACAGATTTTTGAAAGATCCGACAGTATTGGGGCTTCGTGTGTGTACCTGGCTTTAGTCCCTAACACCTCGCTGTGATATGCTAATTGGGATTTTCCAGGGTACATAATTGCCAACAGATTCTTGTACAAGTCATTCTGAATTGAGAGATCTAGTCGGATGACTAACGAAACGTCTTCAAGAACTAAACTTCAAGTCCAGTTGATCTAATTGAATACAACAGATATAAATGAATGACATAGTAAATGGCACACTTTCCCTTTAATTTTTAAGAAACTAATAAACGGTGCACTTTCCCTTTAATCTATAATAAACTAAATGGTGCACTTTCCCTTTAATCTGTAAGAAACTAATAAATGGTGCACTTTCCCTTTAATGTGTAATAAACTAAATGGCGCACTTTCCCTTTAATCTGTAAGAAACGAATAAATGGTGCACTTTCCCTTTAATCTATAATAAACTAAATGGCGCACTTTCCCTTTAATCTGTAAGAAAGAATATAAATGGTGTACTTTCCCTTTAATCTATAATAAACTAAATGGCGCACTTTCCCTTTAATCTGTAAGAAACGAATAAATGGTGCACTTTCCCTTTAATCTATAATAAACTAAATGGCGCACTTTCCCTTTAATCTGTAAGAAACTAATAAATGGTGCACTTTCCCTTTAATGTATAATAAACTAAATGGCGCACTTTCCCTTTAATCTGTAAGAAACGAATAAATGGTGCACTTTCCCTTTAATCTATAATAAACTAAATGGCGCACTTTCCCTTTAATCTGTAAGAAACGAATAAATGGTGTACTTTCCCTTTAATCTATAATAAACTAAATGGCACACTTTCCCTTTAATCTGTAAGAAACGAATAAATGGTGCACTTTCCTTTTAATCTATAATAAACTAAATGGCGCACTCCCTTTAATCTGTAAGAAACGAATAAATGGTGCACTTTCCCTTTAAAGGGCATGTCCACCCCCAAAACTATAATCCCCCCACTACTGGCCCCATCATGTAGTGTAGTGTAATCCTTACCTCACATCCCAGCTCCATAGGGTTCTCCTGTAGTCCCACCCAAAGTCCCAAAAACTGCCCACCAGGAGGCTAGCAGGTCCATATAGGACACTGCCTGCTAGCTGGCCTCAGGTAGATTTTTGCCATGCGTACTGCAGCCCTTCTCCCCCCTCCCTCCCGTTCTACTATCCCTCCCCCTAGCATAAAAGCCCTTCAGTACAGTATTCCCCCATGTCTCCCAGCCCCAACCGCATATTTTTTATTTTTAGATAGCTCCCCAAACTCTTACTTACTCTTACTGTGATTGGCTGGCTGCCGCTCAGCCAATCACAGACGCGGCTGCCGGTCCCGCCCCTCTGCTTGCATTTCCTTGCAAGCAGAGGGCCGGGAGCGCGGCGGAGGAAAGAGGGGAGGTAAGTAGAGTTTGAGGGCTTTCTAAAATAAAAAATATAGCGGTTAGGGCTGGGAGCCCAGGGGGGATCTTATATTAAAAATTAAATTTTAGGGTGGACATACCCTTTAATCTATAATAAACTAAATGGCGCACTTTCCCTTTAATCTGTAAGAAACGAATAAATGGTGCACTTTCCCTTTAATCTATAATAAACTAAATGGCGCACTTTCCTTTATTAAAAGATAACAAATATACATAAAAACAAACTGCTGCGGAATGGTGACTTGTGTTGCTTGACCTGACTTAACCTTGTATGTCAACTGTATATATATGTGTGTTTATAAATGTAGATATACAGTGTATATAAAGGGGATGAGGCAAGTCAAGCAGCAAAAGCAAAAGTCACTGCAGATACACTTTATGGGCACCAAGCCTGCTAGTAGTTACAATGACTATCACACCAACCAGGTAGTGTCCACAGTGGATGGGAATGTTGATCCAGAGATCCTTGTTTAATTGCAGTTTAAAGGATGGATTATTCATTCTGTTTTTTTACCCGTAGTCTGAATCATATGTTAGGTAGAGTAGATTATGGGTAGATTATAAAGGTTGGACTAGATGGACGTATGTCTGTATACAACCTCCAATACTATGTTACTATGTAACTGTTATACAGACATTATGGGTAGGGTATAAAGGTTGGACTAGATGGACATATCTTTATACAACCTCCAATGCTATGTTACTATGTAACTGTTATACAGACATTATGGTTAGGGTATAAAGGTTGGACTAGATGGATGGATGTCTTTATACAACCTCCAATACTATGTTACTATGTAACTGTTGACAGGCATTATGAGTAGGGTATAAAGGTTGGACTAGAGGACATATATTTAGTACAAACCTCCAATGCTATGTTACTATGTAACTGTTATACAGACATTATGGGTAGGGTATAAAGGTTGGACTAGATGGATGGATGTCTTTATACAACCTCCAATACTATGTTACTATGTAACTGTTATACAGACATTATGAGTAGGGTATAAAGGTTGGACTAGATGGACATATCTTTATACAACCTCCAATGCTATGTTACTATGTAACTGTTATACAGACATTATGAGTAGGGAATAAAGGTTGGACTAGACATATCTTTATACAACCTCCAATGCTATGTTACTATGTAATTGTTATACAGACATTATGGGTAGGGTATAAAGGCTGGACTAGATGGATGTATGTCTTTATACAACCTCCAATACTATGTTACTATGTAACTGTTATACAGACATTATGGGTAGGGTATAAAGGTGGACTAGATGGACGTATGTCTTTATACAACCTCAATACTATGTTACTAGTAACTGTTATAGAGACATTATGGGTAGGGTATAAAGGTTGGACTAGATGGACGTATGTCTTTATACAACCTCCAATACTATGTTATTATATAACTGTTATACAGACATTATGGGTAGGGTATAAAGGTTGGACTACCTATATAAAGTATATATAAAGTATAGGGTGAACATTCATGACTGCCATACTCCCTATATAAAGTATATATAAAGTATAGGAAGAACGTTAGTGACCGTCATACTCCCTATATAAAGTATATATAAAGTATAGGGTGAACATTCATGACTGCCATACTCCCTATATAAAGTATATATAAAGTATAGAGAGAACGTTAGTGACTGCCATACTCCCTATATAAAGTATATATAAAGTATAGGGAGAACGTTAGTGACCGCCATACTCCCTATATAAAGTATATATAAAGTATAGGGAGAACGTTAGTGACCGCCATACTCCTTATATAAAGTATATATAAAGTATAGGGAGAACGTTAGTGACCGCCATACTCCCTATATAAAGTATATATAAAGTATAGGGAGAACGTTAGTGACCGCCATACTCCCTATATAAAGTATAGGGAGAATGTTAGTGACCACCATACTCTCTATATAAAGTATATATAAAGTATAGGGAGACGTTAGTGACCGCCATACTCCCTATATAAAGTATATATAAAATTATAGAGAGAACGTTAGTGACCGCCATACTCCCTATATAAAGTATATATAAAGTATAGGGAGAACGTTAGTGACTGCCATACTCCCTATATAAAGTATATAAAAAGTATGGAGAGAACGTTAGTGACCGCCGTACTCCCTAAATAAAGTGTATATAAAGTATAGGGAGAACGTTAGTGACCGCCATACTCCCTATATAAAGTATATATAAAGTATAGGGAGAACGTTAGTGACCGCCATACTCCCTATATAAAGTATATATAAAGTATAGAGAGAACGTTAGTAACTGCCATACTCCCTATATAAAGTATATATAAAGTATAGGGAGAACGTTAGTGACTGCCATACTCCCTATATAAAGTATATATAAAGTATAGGGAGATCGTTAGTGACCGCCGTACTCCCTATATAAAGTATATATAAAGTATAGGGAGAACGTTAGTGACCGCCATTCTCCCTATATAAAGTATATATAAAGTATAGGGAGAACGTTAGTGACCGCCATAATCCCTATATAAAGTATATATAAAGTATAGAGAGAACGTTAGTAACTGCCATACTCCCTATATAAAGTATATATAAAGTATAGGGAGAACGTTAGTGACCGCCATACTCCATATATAAAATATATATAAAGTATAGGGAGAATGTTAGTGACTGCCATACTCCCTATATAAAGTATAGAGAGAACGTTAGTGACTGGCACTCCCTACAATCGCCGCCAACTCCCTATAGTACAAGGGGCAGACTGCGAACAAGGGAAGTTTTCTGTTGGATCGCCCCTACTAATCGCGCTAATGTGCGTTCCCAACATTTTTTTTTAAACGCTGCAATGAAAGAAATTGAAAATAGTGCACTTCCCCTTTCATCTGTGATTTCAATTAAAAGAAACAAATTAATGACTTGTGAAGGTTCTTGTTTATCCAGGTCATGGTATATCTATAATAGCCATTTATCCAGGTCATGGTATATCTGTAATATTCATCCATCCAGCTCATGGTATATCTGTAATATTCATCCATCCAGGTCATGGTATATATGTAATAGTCATTCATCCAGATCATGGTATATCTGTAATATTCATCCATCCAGGTCATGGTATATCTGTAATATTATCCATCCAGGTCATGGTTATCTGTAATATCATCCATCCAGGTCATGGTATATCTGTAATATTCATCCATCCAGGTCATGGTATATCTGTAATATTTATCCATCCAGGTCATGGTATATCTGTAATATTCATTCATCCAGGTCACGGTATATCTGTAATATTCATTCATCCAGGTCACGGTATATCTGTAATATTCATCCATCCCGGTCATGTGTATATCTGTAATATTCATCCATCCAGGTCACGGTATATCTGTAATATTCATTCATCCAGGTCACGGTATATCTGTAATATTCATCCATCCAGGTCATGGTTATATCTGTAATATTCCTTCATCCAGGTCACGGTACATCTGTAATATTCATTCATCCAGGTCACGGTATATCTGTAATATTCATTCATAAAGGTCACGGTATATCTGTAATATTCATCCATCCAGGTCATGGTATATCTGTAATATTCATTCATCCAGGTCACCACTCTAGGGGTACTGGGAGGTGGGGTTAGGGAGGAGTTAGGGCCGTTCCCAGGCATTCTGGGGGCATGACCACTGAAAGGGGGCATGACTTGGGAGGAGACTCAATTCCGGGAATCTGGTGTGGTCTCGCTGATGTGAGGGAGACCACCTTAGATTGAGGGAGACTCCCGCAAGATACAGGAGGGGTGGGAGACCTGCTGTTGATATTGTGAGAAAATGGCTGGGCCAATAAAGCACCCTTACCAGCAGAACAGATCTTAACCCAGAACAGGTGTGTTCCCTACTGGACTTGTACCTGAATAGCACCTATTTCAAATACAGGGATAAGTTCTATAAGCAAAAACATGGATGTGCTATGGGATCTCCAGTTTTACCCACCAGTTTTACACCATTTACATGGAGGAAGTAAGGCTATGCAGCCACTGGTTCAGATACGTGGATGACACGTGGGTTAAAATCCACCAGAAAGAAGTACAAGCCTTCACAGAACACATTAATGCCATAGACCAGAACATCAAATGTACAAGAGAAGTTACAAAACAACACACTGGCTTTCTTGGACTGCTTGGTAGAAGTCAGGGAGAATGGTAAACTGGAAGTAGAGAAAAACCAACACACAGATCAGTTTGATGTTTGTGCTCCCACCCCCTTTAGATCACAAAGCTGGGTGTCATTAGAACCTGCAACACAGAGTGAGAACATCCCCACTAGCACAGAGATGAAGGCTAAAGAAATGAAACTCTCAGAGGAGCCCTTAAAACTTGTGGATATCCAGACTGGGCGTTTGTCAAAAGAAGTAGAAGGAAAGAAAAGAACAGGAATATCAATAGTGAAGGGGAAAAGCAAGACAGGAGAAAGAACATGGTCATCCCATATGTAGCAGGGGTCTCCGAGAAATTAACAAGAATTATCAATAAACACCGTATCCTTGTCTGCTTTAAACCGAACAACACGCTGAGGCAGCAATTGTACATCTGAAAGCATCTTAAGGATAAGCACATACCTTCATAGATTATAATGTAAACATATTGGCAAAGGAACGTGACTCGTTCAAGGAGGTCATTTATGTGAAAAAAAAGAAACCAAGCCTGAATAGAGGTGGGGGGGGGGTCAACACCAACTGTCTGCCATGTACAATGCTGTTTTGACACCTTACCCTTGGAAGTTTCAGTTAACACTCTAAAGATGGGTCACACACTACAGATTTTTGAAAGATCCGACAGTATTGGGGCTTCGTGTGTGTACCTGGCTTTAGTCCCTAACACCTCGCTGTGATATGCTAATTGGGATTTTCCAGGGTACATAATTGCCAACAGATTCTTGTACAAGTCATTCTGAATTGAGAGATCTAGTCGGATGACTAACGAAACGTCTTCAAGAACTAAACTTCAAGTCCAGTTGATCTAAATGAATACAACAGATATAAATGAATGACATAGTAAATGGCACACTTTCCCCTTAATTTTTAAGAAACTAATAAACGGTGCATTCCCTTTAATCTATAATAAACTAAATGGTGCACTTTCCCTTAATCTGTAAGAAACTAATAAATGGTGCACTTTCCCTTTAATGTGTAATAAATAAATGGCGCACTTTCCCTTAATCTGGTAAGAAACGAATAAATGGTGCACTTTCCCTTTAATCTATAATAAACTAAATGGCGCACTTTCCCTTTAATCTGTAAGAAACGAATAAATGGGGTACTTTCCCTTTAATCTATAATAAACTAAATGGCGCACTTTCCTTTAATCTGTAAGAAACGAATAAATGGTGCACTTTCCTTTAATCTAAATAAACTAAATGGCGCACTTTCCCTTTAATCTGTAAGAAAACTAATAAATGGTGCACTTTCCCTTTAATGTATAATAAACTAAATGGCGCACTTTCCTTTAATCTGTAAGAAGAAACAAAATGGTGCACTTTCCCTTTAATCTATAATAACTAAATGGCGCACTTTCCCTTTAATCTGTAAGAAACGAATAAATGGTGTACTTTCCCTTTAATCTATAATAAACTAAATGGCACACTTTCCCTTTAATCTGTAAGAAACGAATAAATGGTGCACTTTCCTTTTATCTATAATAAACTAAATGGCGCACTCCTTTAATCTGTAAGAAACGAAAAATAAATGGTGCACTTTCCCTTTAAAGGGCATGTCCACCCCCAAAACTATAATCCCCCACTACTGGCCCCATCATGTAGTGTAGTGTAATCCTTACCTCACATCCCAGCTCCATAGGGTTCTCCTGTAGTCCCACCCAAAGTCCCAAAAACTGCCCACCAGGAGGCTAGCAGGTCCATATAGGACACTGCCTGCTAGCTGGCCTCAGGTAGATTTTTGCCATGCGTACTGCAGCCCTTCTCCCCCCTCCTCCCGTTCTACATCCTCCCCCTAGCATAAAAGCCCTCAGTACAGTATTCCCCATGTCTCCAGCCCCAACCGCATATTTTTTATTTTTAGATAGCTCCCAAACTCTTACTTACTCTTACGTGATTGGCTGGCTGCCGCTCAGCCAATCACAGACGCGGCTGCCGGTCCCGCCCCTTGCTTGCATTTCCTTGCAAGCAGAGGGCCGGGAGCGCGGCGGAGGAAAGAGGGAGGTAGTAGAGTTTGAGGGCTTTCTAAAATAAAAAAAAATATAGCGGTTAGGGCTGGGAGCCCAGGGGGGATCTTATATTAAAAATTAAATTTTAGGGTGGACATACCCTTTAATCTATAATAAACTAAATGGCGCACTTTCCCTTTAATCTTAAGAAACGAATAAAGTGTGCACTTTCCCTTTAATCTATAATAAACTAAATGGCGCACTTTCCTTTATTAAAAGATAACAAATATACATAAAAACAAACTGCTGCGGAATGGTGACTTGTGTTGCTTGACCTGACTTAACCTTGTATGTCAACTGTATATATATGTGTGTTTATAAATGTAGATAACAGTGTATATAAGGGGATGAGGCAAGTCAAGCAGCAAAAGCAAAAGTCACTGCAGATCACTTTATGGGCACCAAGCCTGCTAGTAGTTACAATGACTATCACACCAACCAGGTAGTGTCCACAGTGGATGGGAATGTGATCCAGAGATCCTTGTTAATTGCAGTTTAAAGGATGGATTATTCATTCTGTTTTTTTACCCGTTAGTCTGAATATATGTTAGGTAGAGTAGATTATGGGTAGATATAAAGGTTGGACTAGATGGACGTATGTCTGTATACAACCTCCAATACTATGTTACTAGTAACTGTTATACAGACATTATGGGTAGGGTATAAGGTTGGACTAGATGGACATATCTTTATACAACCTCCAATGCTATGTTACTATGTAACTGTTATACAGACATTATGGTTAGGGTATAAAGGTTGGACTAGATGGATGGATGTCTTTATACAACCTCCAATACTATGTTACTATGTAACTGTTAGACAGGCATTATGAGTAGGGTATAAAGGTTGGACTAGATGGACATATCTTTATACAACCTCCAATGCTATGTTACTATGTAACTGTATACAGACATTATGGGTAGGGTATAAAGGTTGGACTAGATGGATGGATGTCTTTATACAACCTCCAATACTATGTTACTATGTAACTGTTATACAGACATTATGAGTAGGGTATAAAGGTTGGACTAGATGGAATATCTTTATACAACCTCCAATGCTATGTTACTATGTAACTGTTATACAGACATTATGAGTAGGGAATAAAGGTTGGACTAGACATATCTTTTACAACCTCCAGCTATGTTACTATGTAATGTTATACAGACATTATGGGTAGGGTATAAAGGCTGGACTAGATGGAGTATGTCTTTATACAACCTCCAATACTATGTTACTATGTAACTGTTATACAGACATTATGGGTAGGGTATAAAGGTTGGACTAGATGGACGTATGTCTTTATACAACCTCCAATACTATGTTACTATGTAACTGTTATAGAGACATTATGGGTAGGGTATAAAGGTTGGACTAGATGGACGTATGCTTTATAACAACCTCAATACTATGTTATATGTAACTGTTTACAGACATTATGGGTAGGGTATAAAGGTTGGACTAGATGGACGTATGTCTTTATACAACCTCCAAACCCATGTAATAATCTGTCCAAGAAATAAACACCATTGAATGAATTCATTTGTAACTGAAATATAAACAAATAGTTTTCATGCCCAATTAGTTGGTGCGTGCTTGTGTGGGTTCTCTTAGGAATGATGGAGACTGATGCGTGTGTGTATGATAGCTACTTAGATTTGTAAGCTCTTTGGGCAGTGTTTATGTTATTGGATAAAACTAAGTACAGTGCCTGACATTATAAGTTGCTGGGTACATAAGGAAAAATTTAGTTACACAGTTTGCGATTAACTTATTATTTATAGCCACACAGAACCTTGCAGTAGGATACTGACTGCTGTTAAGGGCGTTGCATTGCAGGGTTACAGTCTAATGAGGAAAATCCACAAGCCCCTGCCACACTTCTCCTGTTATCTGAACACCTTACAACCCTCCCATCGCATTCAGGATGATTATTGGACCAAGCATAGAAGGGAAGCCAGACCCAGCAGGCGCAGGAGATATAACAATCCTTCTCTCCCCATAGGATTCATCCTGCAATCACAGCTGGACGGGATTGGATTGTATATAGCTGGATGTGAATCATTGAAGGGGAAGTAAAGACAAAATCCAATTACAGCCTGGCAGCTCTCTTCTCTCTAGCACTGACAAACTGGAACTGACTGCAGAATCTACCAAGGGATCCTTTGGAGAGGAGAGAAAGTAGCAATTGGGGGTACAGGATAACTTCCATTTTCCTGGGTGATCAGGGGGGAGAATTCAATGGAACTGAGAGAGATGTGTCCATCTTTGAAATAAGTAAGTGTCCATGAATTAACAATCTCTATGGGACTAGATTGCAAGCTCTTGGGACAGGCACCCCATCCTCTATCTAAGGCTACAGACACTTATTTACAAACATTATATCTAATCTAAAATTGTGCTTTTTAATGTATTTCCCCTTGTTTTATGTAGTGTAATATGTACAGTGCCTATAATAATATTACAATACTGTACATAGAGTGTTAGTAAACATTATGAAAACAATAGGGTGCTAGCTACATGTGCATGGGATACATTACAGTGTATACCTTGCATGTTAATAGTAGGAGTTGGGACCAAGCTGATTACAGATATTCAACTGCCTTAGGCTGAGAAGGAATGATGGGAACTGTAGTCAGAACACAACAGGTTGTTAAAATCCAGTTCCAGTGTGGGTGTGTTGTTATGGATCACTATACGGGAAACCCAGAACTGTTGATCTAGAGCTATAAAAGGGAAAGGCAAGGAAACTAAAGACTAGCAAACTACACGCTAAGATAGCAGATCTAGGGGCTGAAATCTAAATATCACTAAGGTGTTTTACAACACCGCGGCACTACAGTGAATAGTTAATATAACGTGGGGATTCAGTCATGGATCATTGCAAGTGTGTGTGCTTTTGGGGGGGGGGGGGGGGGTGTCACAGGAGCATGCTGAGAGTTGTAGTTTAGCTCAGAATGTCTTTCAGAGAGAATTGGAAAATTTCCATTTGGACATCCTTTTGGTTTCTTATTTGGGGCCCCAGACTTTGCCGTTTATACACAACCCCTACCCTGTGCTAATTAACTGCCTTTGGATTGGTTATACTGCAGTTAGGAACATCTGATTGGTTGTTGCAGGATAAATATCACAGTCAAACCTTGACACCATATTACATAACTTACCTTTCACACCACAGCAGCAGCACCTTACCGATATAGGATCCAGAGCTTGTTAACTGCAAACAGAGCTGGTAATATGTTATAATTTCTAGCCTCTGGTCATCAGGTGACCTTTTTATCCAGTAGACATAAACTGTCACTCGTGCTGCATGGGATTGGTTTCTTTAATTGTAAAGATAACAATGTGCACTTTACAACATGCATTTAACCTAGGTAGGTAGTTAGAAAAGGAAGGTAGTTATCCACAGTTATCCAATACAGTTGCATGTTGTGAGACGTTTGTAAGGGAGAGATGCAGGCTTGGCCACGTTTGCATGCGCTTCTCGCAATCCATTTCTGGACGTATGCACACCTAATTTTTTTGTTTGCTAATCTCAGGCGCTCCGATTGCGAACATTGCACAGATCGCAGTGCAAGTGGCGTAATAAAGTGTGAAACGCGTGGGATTTTTCCATTTTTTATACAGTGGGCTTAGCCTAAATCAGGGCTGCAGGTGTGGCACATCTCCCTTTAACCCCGAGTGCAATGCACACACCACACCACACACATATATATATATATATATATTATACACATTGAATAGCTAATTATTATATAAAGTAGATGCATGCTGCAAGCTGTGATGATTTCATTGGAGCCATTCATAATGCATCTAAAACTCAGGGTTACAATTTCATCATGGTTTTAGACCCTGTTAATAGTAGGCAATGATTGTTATTATCCTCATTCTGTGAGTGTGCACTTTGCCTGTGAAATACATTGTTGTATCAGTAAGATTCAACTGGACTTAAAAAAAAGAAAAAACTATGCTAAAAAATCCAATGATAATTGTAATGAATACAAAAGATATACATGACCCCTGGATGACTATACAGAATACCATGACCTGGAGGACATACAGATATACCATGACCTGGATGAATGAATATACAGATATACCATGACCTGAGATGGATGAATATTACATAGACCATGACCTGGGAAGGATATTACAGATTACCATGACCTGGATGATGAATGAATATTACAGATATTACCATTGACATAGGCAGAAGGCCAGTTCGCGGATCCGAAACCGGATCCGCCGTGGATTTATCCCGTTCGCGAACGGCGGATTTTTCCGGATTTCCAGATTTTCCGCCTTTCGAACTGCCGGAACCGACGGGATTCTCGTATTTTCGGAAATTTCGAAAATACGATTATTTTCGGAAATTTTCGAAAATATGAGGATGTCTCTTATTCGGAAATACGTATTTTCGAAAATTTTTGAATTACGGGATTACTTGTATTTCGAAAAAAAACACGGTTTCGAAAATCTTCGAAATACGAGATTTCTCGTATTTTCGAAAATTTCGAAAATACGTGAAACTCGTATTCGAACATTTTCAAAAATACGAGATAAATCTCGAATTTTCATTTTTTCCGAAAAAACGGGATCCTCATCGCGACGGATTGCGCAGTTCAGAATCTCTAACATGACCTGGTGAATGAATATACAGATATGCCATGACCTGGATGAATGAATATACAGATATGCCATGACTTTTCTTGGACTGAATGAATATTACAGATTTCCAGACCTGGAGAATGAATATTACGATATCATGACCTGGATGAAGAATATTACAGGATACCATGACTGGTGAATGAATATTAAGATCGCTATAAATGGATGCCATGAACTGGATGAGTGATAATTACAGATATGCATACTGGATGAATGATATACAGATCTGCCATGACTGATGGTAGAAAATTACAGATATGCCATGACCGATGAATGATATTACAGATATGCATGATGGATGAGTGAAATAAGAATGCATGACCGGATGAATATGATACAACAGATATACCATGACCTGGATGAAATGAATAACAGATATACCATGGACCTGGATGAATGAATATTACAGAATACCAGACCTGGATGAATGAATATTGAGATATACCAGACCTAGAGATGATATACAGATATACATGACCTGGATGAAGAATATTAAGTATACCATACCTGAGAATGAATATGATATACATGACCTAGATGAAGAATATTACGATTACCATGACAGGAGAATGAATATACAGATATACCATGACTGGATGAATGAATATTAAGTAACAGAGCTGGATGAATGAAATTACAGATATACCATGACCTGGATAAATGAATATTACAGATAGCCATGCCATGACCTGGATTGAATGAATATTACAGATATACCATGACATGGATGAATGAATATTACAGATAGATGAAGGAATATACAGATTTGCCATGAACTGGATGAGTGATAATTACAAGATTATGCCATGACCTGATGAATGAAAATACAGATATGCCATGACTGGATGAATGGAATCAGAACTGGATTAATGATATCACATGATGGATGAATGAAATTACAGATATGCCATGACCTGGATGAATTGATATTGCGAATAAGTACATGATTAGGCCATGACCTTGGATGAATGAATATTACAGATATGCCAGGACCTGGGATGAATGAATATTACAGATATACCATGACCTAGATGAGTGAAATTTACAGATATGCATGACCTGGATGATGAATGAATATACAGAGATTGCCATGACTGGATGAAGGATATTACAGATTTACATGAGCTGGATGAATGAATATTATACAGATAGACCATGACCTGGATATAAATGAATTATAAGAGATATGCCATGCCCATGACTCTGATGAATGAAATATTACAGATATACCATGACCTGGATGAATATGAATATTACAGATAGATGAATGGAATATTACAGATCTATGCCTTGAACTGGGACTGAGTGAATGAATTACAGATCATGCCATGACCTGGATATGATGAATATACAGATATGCCATGACCTGGATGAGGTGAAAATTACAGGCGCGTATGCCATGCCTGATGGGAAGAAGATTACAGATATACCATGACTGGATGAATGAATATTACAGATATTACCATTGACCTGGACTGATGTGAATATACAGATATGCATGACCTGGGATGATGAATATACAGATATACCATGGACCTGGAGAATGATATTACAGATATGCCATGACCGGATGAATGAATTACAGATATGCCATCCCAGACCTGGATGAATGAATATTACAGAATATATCCATGACCGGATGAATGAATATTACAGATAAGAATGAATATTACAGATGCATGAACTGGATGAGTGATAATTACAGATATGCAATGAACCTGGGACGTGAAAATACAGTATGCCATGACTGGATGAATAATGAATATTACAGATATACCATGACCTGGATGAATGAATTATTACAGATGATGATTGATAGAATGAAGATGACCATGACCTGGAGAGTGAAATTACAGATATGCATATGACCTGGATGAATGAATATACAGATATACCATGAGCTGGATGAATGAATATTACAGATATACCATGACCTGGATAATAATGAATATTACAGATATGCCATGACCTGGATGGAATGAATATTACAGATATACCATGACCTGGATGAATGAATATTACAGATAGAGAATGAATTACGTCGATGCATGAACTGGATGAGTGATAATTACAGATATGGCCCATAATGACCTGGTATGAATGATATACAGAATATAGCCATGACCTGGATGAGTGAATGAATAGTGTGATAAATATACAGATATAGCCATGACCGGGATGGAAATTGATTGACATGAATATTACGATATTAGATATATACCATTGACCCATGATGAATGAACTATTTTACAGATGATGATGAATAATTTACAGATATGCCATGACCTGGATGAATGATATTGAAGAATACGATATGTGACATGGATGAATGAATATTACAGATATATGCCAGACCTGGATGAATGGACTTAATATTACAGATATACCATGACCTGGAGTGAATGAATAATACAGATATACCATGACCTGGTGAAATGAAATATTACAGATATACCATGACCTGGATGAATGAATTATACCACGATATACCATGACCTGGATGAATAATATTACAAGATATACCATGTCCTGGATGAATAAATTGACAGATATCCATGACTGGATGGAATAATATACAGATTATACTCATGACTGGATGTGAATGAATATTACAGAAATACCATGACTGGATGAATGAATATTACAGATATATACCATGACCTGGATGGAAATGAAGTATTAACAGATATTCCATGACCTGGAAGAATGAATATTACAGATATACCATGACCTGGATGAATGAATATAAGAATACATGACCTGGATTGATTTGTTATTTGATTATTTTATTTATAAGATTTATTTGCCATGACCTGTAATGATGATATTTACAGATATACCATGACCGGATGAAAATGAATATTACAGATATACCACCTGATGCGAGAATGAATATTCAGATATACCATGGACCTGGGAAGAATGAAAATATTACAGATATACCCTGACTGGATGAATGAATATTATCAGATATCCATGACCTGGATGGAATGAATATGACCAGATATACCATGACTGGATGAAGAATATACAGATATAACATGAGCTGGATGAATGAATATAAGAATACCTGACTGGAGAATGAATATTACGATATACCATGACCATGGAAGAATGAATATTACAGAGATACCATGACCTGGATGAATGAATATTACAGATATGACCATGACCTGGATGAAATGAATATTACAGATAGACCATGTCTGGATGAATAAATATTACAGATAACCATGACCGTGGATAATGGAATATTTACAGATATTACCCTGACCTGAGAAGAATGAATATTACAGATATACCATGGACCTGGATGAATGAATATTACAGATATACCATGACCTGGATGAATGAATATTACAGATATGCCATGACCTGGATGAATGAATATTACAGATATACCATGACCTGTGAATGAATATTACAGATATACCATGAGCTGGAGGAATGAGAACCTTCACAAGCACTGTGCCTAGAACTGTACAATGTAGTGCCATAATCGTCAGTCCTCATTTCCATTTTTATGCCAGGGGGGATTAAAATAAACTGCGCTGTACGTTTGCCATATTGACCCCGTGTGTATCATGTTGGTCAATCGTTCTGTCTTTTTAAGAGAGTTGTACTGCAGACACCACGAACTATACAGTGTATATACATATCCTATTGTACACATATAGACAAACAGTGGTTACTTGTTCCAATATCAAAACAGCATAGGACATGCAGTGTGGTCTGTTTCAACATCAACGCTTGGCGTTTCAAATGGGTCTATTCCAACTTCGAACAGCACTAGGGCATCGATGGTTATTTCAACATGGCAGCCTGCTTGGAATCAGATAGTCTTCCATCATGACAGCCTAGGGTATTCATTGTCTTTCACATCAACTGCTGGGTATCAGATAGCTAGTTGTCTATTCCAAAACAACAGCCTAGGGTATCAGATGGCTATTCCAACCTTCGACAGCCGTAGGGTATCAGATTGGGTCTATTCCAACACCGACAGGCCTAGGGTATCAGTCGGGTCTATTCCAACACGACAAGCCTCGGGAATCCGTTGGGGATTCATCATCAACCGCCAAGGTATCAAGATGGCCTATTCCAACATTGAAAGCTAGGGTAATCAAATGGTCTCATTCCAAAATTGATGCTTAGCGTTATCAGATGGTATTCCCACTTTGACAGCCTGAGCGTTATGATAGATTGATATATAGATTATTGTAACACCGCAGCCTAGGGTGTCAAATGGTTCTTCCAAGTTGTAAGCTAGCGATCAGATTGGTGGATTCACACGAGGCAGCCTATCTACTCAGATGGTAATGCCAACATCGGCCTACTGGGTACCAGATGGTTGGATTCCGAGTGTTAGCCTAGCGTCTCAGATGGGCTATTCCCGGCATTGTTAGCCTAGCGTTATCAGATGGGTATTCCAACATTGACAAGCCTTCTTATCAGATGTAATGCCAAATCGGACCTACTGAGGGTTACCAGATGGTGTAGTTGTATTCCCGCATTGTTAGCTAGCGTATCAGATGGTGTATTCCAACATTGACGCCTTATCTATCAGATGGTAATGCCAACTTGGCCCCTCTAGGAGTACCGAGATGGTTGTATTCCCGCCATTGTTAGCCTAGCGTATCAGATGCGGTTGTATCAACATTGACAGCCTTATCAATATCCAGCACAGTGGGTTAATCTCATTAAATTGCACAATGTTCCATTAGGTTGTGGACAGTGTCCAGACTCCGTCAATGGCCGGTCAATAACTGGATTTGGCAGTAAAAGATTCTAAATATTCTAAATATTATGTATGATGTTCCCACTGAAACCCCCAACACATTGAACAAAGGTGTGTAAGGATGTTTTTTGTGGAGTTAGGGCTGATTGCTGTGTTACAATATTCCAATATATTTAGTCTTGGTATTAATTGAATTTTGTCTGTTGTGCGTGTTGAAAGTCTATTAATGGTTTTGAACCTACACAATATTAATTTTTTTCTGCCTTATCACATACTCCAATTGATACAAGATGCCGATTTTACTTAACTCCATTTTAACAGCAATTAAATTCATTTGCATCCCAGTAGCCATGATGTGGATAATGTGTGTGCCCCCCACTCGTGTAATTACAGATAATGAATGATCAGGTTCAGCACATGGCGCCTCTGTCTTTATGTATTGTTATCGTGTTATATTATTGACAATGGCAGGGCAGACACGCAGTGCCTGTGTATATTAACGATACGGAATTCGACTAAACACTTCTGTTGCGTACGAACCTTAAAACACAATTGGGCCTCATTTACCCACAGCCACTGGGCTATTTTCAGAGTTAAAGTCACGCTAACCTATTCAACTATATTTAATTCACAGGGGAGAGTTACTATGAGGATTACCACCACTGGGTGAACTCTCCCTGGATAAAATGTGGTATACTCACTTTCGACTGCCCATCATTTTTTGTTCCTGGTCTGGCCCAGCTCTGTACCCAGCTCCTGCCACCTGCCAATGGAAAGCGTTTTTTTTTTTTTATTTTCAGTGTGTTTCCCATACACGTGAGAGAGATGGCGGGGGAAGGATCGGATTGGGAAAGGAGGGGAGGGATGGGTGGTCATACTAGACCACTGGGCGCCCCACCCAGCAAACACCACTCTCACACCCCGCGCTGCCCTCCACTACTATAGTGTGTTGTCTGGGGAAGGCTAGATCTCGCATAAGAAAAGTAGAGACTGGGGCCCTCCCTAAGCTACGGTGATCCCTTGTGGTTGTTGCTGGGGCTGGTCCTGCTGTGGTGCATTACACTACCCCTTGCTAGCACCACAGGCATATACAAAGCCAACTGGTTGCAGATAATACCTCTCTTACTTCTACTGGGCAAAAAACAATACACAGAAATATAGGGAAGGATAATGATATATGTGAAAATAAATGAAATGAGAGGAGTAGAACTAATGGTGGTAAAACAGAGAAAATGTAAAAAAAACCCACACATTGTAATATATAGAGTATCCTGGATAACATGGCTCCATGATTGCACGAGGTTCCTAGAATATTCACATCATGTCCTGCTACTAGTAATGTTCCCTGGCAATTAGAAAGATCAGTGGTAATACAATGATGTGTTAAATGATATTAAACTGGGGACCTTATTGGCTGTTGGTCCCACAGCCTCGGCTTTAGGGATTGCTGCAATTTTCAGTCAGTACCCAATGAACAATCCAGTCGATATAGTGAAATCTTTCAATTGAGTGATGAACATGGAAATCATGTCAATCATTCCTCCATTATTATATATGATGTATTTATTTCCTTGAATCATTATATATATATGCATTCATTTATTCATTGAATCGATTGCATATTTGGTCATTTATTCATTGAATCCATATTGGCATATGTGTCATTTATTCATTGAATCATTATGCAATGTTTGTCATTTATTCATTGAAACATTATTAAATGTGATGTCATAGTCGGTTGATTGACCATAATCCTATGATTATGAGTATTTATTAATTGCACTCCATTATACGGTTTATATATGGTGTAATATTAATTGAATCCTATTATATATATGATGTAAATTTATTAATTGTCTCCATTATTATATATGTCAATCACTCCTTGAATCCATATTATATGATATGAAGTCAGCGAGTTATTTCCTCCATGTTTTTATATAGATATATCAGTACAATTGTGCCTCTATGTTATATGATATGATGTCAGATACCATTCCATGTCTCTATTGTTATATGATTATGATGTCAGTCCCCTTCATTGCCCCTTATTTATATGTATTGATGTCAGTTCATTAGATTGCCTCTATTATTAGATATATGATGTCAGTCATTCCATTGCCCTATGATATGAGTATGTCAAGTCATCTGTTATAACTACATATTATTAAAATTATGGCAGTCATTCATTGCCTCTATTATTATATGATATGATGGTCATTCCTCAACAATTTCATATATGATGCAGTTATTCATTGCCTCTATATATATGATCTGATGTCATGGCCTCCATATTATAGATGTCAGTTATTCATGCTTGTGTTACAAACCACAGAGTAAATGTACACTGAAAAAAACAAATAATTAAATAAGTGCCGGTTGCCATTTCTTCTCTTCTTTAAAAGGCATTTTCAACTCGCTGTTCTGAATCCAAAGACAATTTCATTACTGTCCGTGGCTGTCGAGTTTTTACAAAAGGCAATTAAAACAAATCAATTAAAATTACAAGAACCAATGAGAAGATATAAAGGTTATGTCACTGTATGTGACGGAATCTGCAGACACTGGAAACTGACATAAGGTCATGGAATTTTACCATTCTAAATATTGGTTTACATGAAGAAGAAGATAAAAAAAGGCCTATTGTTTCAAAAATAGTGACCCTAGGATATTGGAATTATCATCACTTAGTGTAAGGTGGAATTGATATTTTATTATTAAGCATTCCATCATACAAATACGCGTGGAGGACTAACACTCAATGGCCTTAAATCTGAAGTTTGTAATCTCTACTCCGGTCGAATCTCCACTGACTGATACGTCCGCCCACATGAGGCAGCCTCCTTGGAGACGTATCTACAGTGCCGGCCTGCCTAAAGGGGAGAGGCTAGGAGGAACAGAGTCGACTTTAAAGTAGAGTAGCCTTCGTTTAGGCCTCACCCTGGACTTGGCGGATGGAAGAATAGGAGTGAGTTTATTGTCATTTACCAAGGTTTAAGACATATTTCTACCTCCCCAGAGTCATTCCTGACAGTGGAGCTTCGCTAGAAGCTACCTCGTAATTTGGAGATTCACTAAAATGAAATGGTGCTACATCGAGTCTGTTATAGACGATTGCTGGGCGGAATTACACCAGAAACGACTTTAAAGTAACTAATTACAACCAACATCACACATTCTATTACGCTCCAGCAGTACTCCATTTCCTTGTCCAGTGAGCTCAACATGCTCGTGCGAAGTCGGGAAGAGCATGGATCCAATAAGTACAGAACCGCAACGCCTCCAAACCACTGAAAACGTACAAGATCCTTCCCATTGGGCGAAAGTGCAGTGACTGGGCATTAGTACACTCAACAAGGGGTGCAGTGTGGTTAGGTTTGTTATGTAGTTTGTGTTCGGTGTGGTCGAGTGAGTGGGATGTGACATTATGTGTTGTGAGTATTTGTTGTTTTTGGTACTTGGTCGTGTGGTGGTTAAGTTAGTTAGGTTGAGTGAATTCTTTAGTTCTTGTTTTATGGTTTTACCGGGGGTACTTGCTTAGGGTGGAAGTTGTTGTGAATTTTTAGGTATGGTGGGATGGTGGATCTAATGTGTATTTATGCGTTTATTGTGATCTCCCCAAGTACGGTATGTGTGATTTTGATTGAAGTTGTGTTTGAGCTTTTGAATTAGAATTGTTGAATTCTACAGTTAACACTTTAGTGGGATGTGCAATAAAACTCTTGAATGTAAAGTTGTGTGTGGTATTTTGTTGTTGTGCTTGTTGTTGCCTGGGTTTTTGAGTGTGGGTTGTTCGTAGATTGTATCGCTTATTTCAAAGTGGATTTTGTGTAGCAATAGTATTGATTGAGTGTGGCGAGCGTTGATAGGAAGGTTGTGTATCAATGTTTATTTGTGAAATTTGTATTTGGGGCTTTTATGAATTTTGAGATGTGATCTTTTTTGTTTGTTAGGAACCTTTGGTTTAACTGGAATTACGCAATCTGTTTGATGACATGGATATGTTCGTTTTCGGTGCCGCTTTCTGCTTCTGTGAATTGCTTGACATGCTTGAGATAGTCCGTTGAATTTGATTTTTCTCGTGGAAAGGCTGGTAGTGTTGGGAATGTATATGTGGCTGAAGTTGTCAGATTTTGAAGGGTTGGACCAATGTGTTTTTATTTTTCTGCAAAAGGTTTCGCAATGGTGGTGTGAAACGTATAAAGTTCAGGGAAGTGTGTATGTTGGTTTTGTTTGTGTGATTTGATATTGTATTCTTGTGATGTTACTGAGTTGAGTGTTATTGTGATGTGTTTTGTTTGTATTTTTTGGTGATGGTTTTTGTGATGTCCGCTTAAAGGATTAGTGCCAGTTTTGTGTTTTGTATATTTGATGTTGAGGTGGAGTGTGGAATGTCTGTGTTTTGAAGTGTGTTTTCTCTTGGTTCGTGTATATTTCATTGCCCCTTTTTTTGAGATGCAATGGAACTGGGGAAGGCAGAAACTAAGGGGCCACTGTTCCCTCTTTATTTGGTACTCAGATTCTGCACAGAAAGTGAATCTACAGAAATAAACAAATAGCAGGGAACCTTGCACACTTACTTGTCATTAAGGAGCAGATCAAGGGGTAAGTAGTCAATAGCAGGGGAGCCAAGTGCAGAGGGGTTCCATGGGGACCCCAATCATCCATCAGCACCCTAACCTCGGAAGGAAAGTGACCATGCCTATTTGAGTGGTGGATGTGAAGCCAGATCAGACCACTTGTGTTATTGGGAACAGAAATTGGAGATTGGAACTGTTAGTGGCATTGTGTGTCTTATCGGCTCATACCTTCTACCCAAGAGCATTGGCCACAGACCGGGAATCGCATTTAGTCTGGGGGAGACGGGAGACCGTATCTGTCCTTTCCTGCTACATTTGGTAATGTATAATCTAGATGGTATATTCAGTAGTCTCTGGTGTGCACAACGTTTTGCCACCTTTCCTGTTCCCTTTTTGGATCTTATATAGACATCGTCTTTAGGACGGACTGCAACTCTTATTTTATACATTCCCAGACTGACGCACCATAATTCACTGCGACCTATATATTCCAACTCCACCTTACGTATACTCCGACGAGCACCTTATTACATTCTCCAGTACTGAACGCACCTTTTCCTATATAATCGTCCAGATGACGACCTTATATACATTTCCAGACTGACGCCACCATGATATACGTTCCACGTACTACGCACCATTATTAACATGAGAACATATTCATTCCAGACTGAACGCACCTTATATACATTCACAGACTGGACCTTTCGCATTCCAATGATAAACATTTCCCAAGAACTGACGATTAAATCCACCTCCACCCTATATACATTCCCAGACTGACGCACCTTAGATACATCACCAGACTGACCGACACATATAATTAAGACACATTTACTTCCCAGACTGGACGGCCTTATATACATTCCCAGGACTGATGCACCTTAGATACATTTCCAGGACCATACATCGCTGACGCCCTTATATACCTTCCAGACTGAGGCACCTTATATACATTCCCAGTACGCACGCTTACCTTATATACATTCCCAGACTGACGACCCTTCTATACATTCCCAGACTGGACGCACCTTAATAATTGCCCCAGACTGACGCACCTTATATACATTCCCAGACGATCGCACCTTATATACATGCCCAGACTGACGCCACCATTACCTTAGACTAGCATATATTCCAGACTGACGCACCTTACTCATAATTCCACAGACTGACGCACCTTATATACATTCCCCGAGACTGAACCACCTTATATTACATTCCCAGAACTGAGCACCGTATATACATTCCCAGACTGAACGCCCACCTATATACATTTCAGACCTGACGGCACCTATATACATTCCCAGACTGACGCACTTATATACATTTCCAGACTGACGCACCATATATACATTCCCAGACTGACGCACCTTATATACATTCCCAGACTGATGCCCTATATATACATTTTCCAGACTGAACGCACTTTATAACATTTCCCAGACTGACGCAACCTTAATAACATTCCCAGACTGAGCACTTATATACATCCAGACTGACGCACACTCTTATATACATTCCCAGACGACGCCTTGAATTACATTCCCGAAGAGACGACACCTTATTTATCATTCCAAACTGATGCACTTCAATACTTCCCCAGCTGACGCCACCTTATAACATTCCAGACTGATGACTATATAATTCGCCCAGACTGACGCACCATTATATACATTCCCAGACTGCGCACCTGATATACATTCCAGACTGTACGCACCTTACTACATCCCAGACTGCGCACCTATATACACATTTCCCGACTGACGCCACCTATATACATTCCCACGACTGACGCAAACCTTTATATTACATTTTCCACGGACTGACGCACCCTTATATACATTCCCAAGACTGACGCACCTTATATACCTATTCCCAGACGACGCACCCTTATGTGACCATTTCGCACTGATGCACCTTATGACATTCCCAGGACTGAGCACCTATATTACATTCCCCAGGACTGACGCACCTTATATACATTCCCAGACTGACGCACCTGGTACATGTCTCAGATGATGACACCATATATACATTCCCGAACTGACGCACACATTATAACATTCCCAGACTGATGCACCTTATATAATTTCCAGACTACGCACCTTATATACATTCCCAGACTGATGCACCTTATATACATTTCCAGACTGACGCAACCTTATATACATTCCCAGACTGCCCTATTAACCAGAAGCGCACCTTATATACATTCCAACTGGCACGTAACATTTCCAGACGACGCCACCTTATATACATTCCAAGACTGACGCACTTATAACATTTTCAGACTGACGCACCTTATATACATTTCCCAGGACTGACGCCCTTAGATTACTTTCCAGACGGATCGCACCTTATATACATCCTCAGACTGACGCACCTTAGATTACCTTCCCAGACGACGCAACCTATTAATTCGACTGCACTATATACTCCAAGACTGACGCACATCCTTACTATACATCTCCAGACTGACGCACTTATTCAACTACACCTGATATCTTCCAGATGACGCACCTTATATAACATTCCCAGACTGACGCACCTTATATACTTTCCAGACTGATGCACCTTAATACATTCCAGACTGACGGACCTTATATACATTCCCAGACTGAACGCACCTTATTTACATTCCCAGACTGACGCCACTTATATACATTCCCAGACTGACGCACCTTATAACATCCAGACTGATGCACCATTATATACATTCCCAGACTGATGCACTTATATACATTCCAGGACTGAAGCACCGTATATACATTCCCAGACTGACGACCTTTATATACATTCCAGTCAGACTGATGACTATCCTTATAACTTCCCAGACTGATGCACCGTAATAATTATTCCAGATGGTCCTTGTCCTGCTGCAGGCTACTTGGATTTTTCTTTTTTCCTGGACTTGTTCTTATTTACATTTTTATTATTAGGATCATCTACCTGTTATTTTATATCTATAGGATATATTGGTTTATTTTCGTGTATCTTTTAGTGTATAGAGTAATACATTTACTATTATATTTATGAGTTTTAGTATTAGACCGTTTTATTCACATGGGGCCACTTGTTTCCCTCTTTATTTTACTCGATCTAGTTTTACATAGAATATAAAACAAATAGCTTAGTGGACAATAACTGGGACATTACTTGCATTAGGGAGCAGATCCAGGGGCGGCGTAAATACCAGGGGAGCAACCGGGGCCAATTGGGGCCCCCATCATCTTTGTTTCCTATTAAAGATATAGCCACTCCAGAAACGCTGTGGAATGAAGCCATGGATAGGGGCCCCATCATAGGTTGCTGGGGGGGGCCCAGTGATTCCTAGTTACGCCACTGAGCAGATTTCCTTCCATATCTGGATGAAGCCCGGCAAGAGGTGATAATTTGAACCATAAGGTCCCCGCACGGGGTAATCCGCCCTAACATCAGGGAAAGTGACCTATTTTTAAACCATAACAGACAGAAGTATGAGATTAGAAGATTCAAAAATTAATTACCGGTAAAAGCAGCGAATCGCACCATCCCTGAGCTGTCTGGGCTTTTAGAAGAATGAGAGGAACAGTGAAAGTATCCATGTAGATACAACAGAAAATATGGCCAAAATAACCAAATGTCTAGAAATTGTGATAAAGTCTTAGGAAACAAAGTATTAGGATTCTTAAATGAGTTTTAATCCCCTTAGGCTCTATTTGAAACTTCTATTCACATGTGACCAGTATTCATACAATTGTAACCCGGGCATTTTAAAATTAACAAATCGTTTTCAATGATCGGTTAAAGGTGCGGTGTGTACGCCGAGTTAATGAGCATTTTAAAACGATCGTCCATAATGATTGCTGATGTAATTGCGATAGTGATAGTAAATGTCCAATGATCAGAAATCGTAGATGTACGATCCCCATAAAATAAACACATGCTGTATTTTGTTTGCGTAATGTACCCATCACGGGCGTACATTAAAAGGGTCATATCCACCACCAAAACTCAAATTAAACCCCATATGGCCCCACTCGGATTGTAGTGTACAAAAAATCCTTAACCTTACAACCAGCTCCTTATGGGTTGCCAATGCTGTGCCCTCAAAGTCCGGAGGAAAGTGTAGGGTAGAGGTAGGGTGACTCATCCTGACGCCGTGTCTCGAGCCTCAACCTCGACAAGGTCTGAGCCTATGCGCAGGAGAGGCCTCCCACCTCCCTCTCCCTCCACGTTTTCTTCTCCCTCCCCTAGTGTAAAATCCAATATAGATATAGATATTGGTCCCCAGCTACAACTGCCCGTAACAGATTTCTAGAAAGTCCCAGATAGTTTACTTACCTTCCTCTATCTCCGGCGTTTCTGGAAGCAAGCCGGCAGCCACGTCCACTGATTGGTGCTTCAGCCAATAATTGGGGACGGGGCTTTTTTTGCCGTTCCCGCGCCACCATCTCCATTCAAGCAGATGGGGCCTGAGGAGCGGAGGCAGCGGAGAGTAGAGGGAAGGTAAGGTACATAATGCGGGCACTTTCTAGAATTCTTATGACAGGGTGGGGCTGGCGGACCAATATCTATAATATAAAAAGTTGCAAAACTGGAAAATGCCACCTTTAACATCCGCTGGTCATTAAAAAATAACGTGCAGTTAGTATCGACTAACTTTCCATACGCAGGTGTTATAAATATGTCCCCTGTCACTAATAGCTCATTATTTCGAAGGTCAGGGGCATATTTAGTAACCTGCATTACGGAAAAAACAACCTCCAATAAATACAAATACTGGCTGTTACAATACCATGTAGGTACTGAGTAAGTACTGAAATGGTATTATATAGACGATTGTAAAGAAAAGGAGTCGGATCTGTAATGGTGCGACTGCAGAAGATGTAAAAATACAGCCATCCTTTTTTTTAAAGGTGCAGTATCGTGAAATTGCGATACTGCGGCCTTGTAAAATGCCCAAAGTGTAGGGTTACAATGTTGGATATTACAAGAAGAAACAGAAATCTGTAGAGCAGATTACCCTTATTCCCACGGCTAATTACACATGCCAGAATTGGCACCATTCTGAATACATTGGCTCCTTTGTAACTAAAGTATGAACAAACTCTGGTGAGTTTCATTCCCAAAATTTGATTTGAACCAATTGAACTGGAAAAATTTTCTATTTTTGATCGAAAATTCAGAGTGCTCGTAGCAGTTACACAATTTTATGATAGGGAATTTCTGAAACAAAAAATTTAATTTTAAATAGAATTCTCAGAATTTTTTGATTTCTGCTAATTGATGAAAAAATTTCTAAAAATTCGTCGGATCTGATTTTCGAAAATGGCAGTTCCGAATTTAACATTTTCGCTTCAAAGGTGAATTATTATTGTTTTCATATCTACAAATGGGAAGTTCAGGGTGGTAAGTAGCCGAGGGCTGGATCATGTATACCAGAGTCATAGTAGTGAGGGCGCTCCAGATTGTCTTTGACCAAAAATTGTTGACCATATAAATATGGGGCTTATGCAATAAAAGGGGTTAAGCATTTATACAGGCCTATTAATATGCGGCAACCAATCAGGATGTTTGCCTTTTATTGGCTGCTGACTGGATGGAACATCTGAGGAATGTGGAGATTCATAGCACAGCAACTTGCACATAAGCCTCAGCCTGCTATTAAAAGGGAGATAGCGAAGGAAATAGATAGAAAGTAGTAAAAAGATCGGAATAGTATTAGGATAGGAAATAGGTAATAGGAAGTAGTAAAATGAATGGAGTAGTAGGACAATAAGACGTGTTAGGACGATGGGAAGTAGTGGAATAAAAGATAGGAGTAGTTAGTAAGAAAATAGGAAGTTAGTAAGATGATAAGAAGTAGTGGAATATAGGGAAGTGTAAGACGTATAGAGACGAGTAGGAAGAGTAGGAAGATAGGAAAGTAGTAAGATAGAGATAGGAGGGATAAAGTAGTACGGACGATAGGAAGTGTAAGACGATATGAAGTAGTAGGAAGATAGGAATGTAAAGAGAAGTAGTAAGAAGATAGGAAGTGAGTAGTTGGTAGAAGCAATAGGAAATAGTAAAACCATAGGAAGTAGTAGTAGAAGAGGAAGGAAGTAGTAAAGACGATAGGAAGAGTAGGAGGAAGATAGAGTAGTTAGAAGATAGGAAGTAGATGAAGGGCAATAGGAAGTAAGTAAGAAGACAGAGGATGAATAGTAAGACGAAGGGAGTAAGTAAGATGAAGTGAGAGAGTAGTAAGATGATAGGAAGTAGTAAAGTAGTAGTGAAAGGAAGTAGTAAGATGGAATACGGAAGTAGTAGGAAGATAGTAGGAAGTAGTAAGACGTAAGGAAGTAGTAGGAGTATAGGAAAAAGAGTAGTAGGGCAATAGGAGAGTAAGTGATAATGAGAGCTTGGTAAAGAGTTATCAGTCATCACAGGTCAGTATATCGTTTGGTATTCATTAGATCGAACTGGACTTTGAAATGGTAGTCTGAAGAGAAGAGGTGTATAGGAACGCCCAGAGTAAGGGTAAAAACAGCAATTGTTACATGGAGCAAGTGGTGTCGAACCCCCCCACCTCACAAAAACACTGAGGCAGCACAATTGGTACAGTCCAAAAGAACCCCAATACCAAAACACAAGAAAAGCGACATCATATATGCGGTTTGAATTGCAGTGAAGAATGACTCTGATTGGTATGTGGGGGACGACCACACATGACAACTGCATCAACGTATTGGCCCAGCACAAGAAGAAGAGCCAATTTCGGTCAGGACTCAGCGCCGTGTATCTGCATATCTAAGGATAACAGGACATACCTTTGAAGGATTGTTATGTTAACCATACTGGACGGAAGAGAAGGAACGTGGACTGTTTCAGAGAGAGGTGTTAAGGAGGCCATTAGTGAAATAAAATAGAAAACCAAGCCAAATAGAGGTGGCGGGTTGGGTTTCGAACCAAACTTGTATGCCATGTACAATGACTGTTGTAAACATAGGACTCTGGGCGTTCTAGAGACACCGTCTTAGGCCACAGAGTAACAAACCCCTAACACCTGGCTGTGATAGTAATTGGGATTCTTCCAGGTTACATAATTGCCACAGATTCTTTTTAACAAGTCATTATGATTGAGGGAAGGGGATAACAAGCCAGTCGGAGCTATGATAGCGAAACGTCTTCAAGAAAACTACATTTCAAGTCCAGTTGATTAATTGAATACAACAAGATATAGTAAGAAGAAGGAAATAGTTAAGACGCGATAAGTGAGTAAGTAGTAGAAGATGTAGGAAGTAGTAAGACGATAGGAAGTGTAGGAAGATAGAAGGTAAGTAGTAAGAAGATAGGAAGTAGTGAGGCCTTGGACAATAGGAAGTAGTAAGATGATAAGGAAAGTAGTAGAGAGTAGATAGAGAAAGATAGGGAGAGTAGTTAAGAAAGATAGGAGAAGTAGTAGGAAGAAGGACAGTAGTAAGAAGATAGGAAATAGTAAGAGATAGGAAGAGTAGTAAGATGATAGGAAGTAGTAAGAATGATAGGAAATAGAGTAAGAAGGAAAGGATCTAGAAGAAGATAGGAAGTAGTGAGGACAATAGGAAGTGTATAGGAAGACGATCAGGAGGGAAGTTTTGTTAGAAAGAAGGAAGTAGTAAGAAGATAGGAAGTAAGTGTAGGAGCCAATAGGGAAGTAGTAAGCGATAGGAAGTAGTAAGAAGAGATAGGAAGAGTAGTGAGGCAATAGGAAAGTAGTAAGATGATAGGAAGTAGTAGGAAGATAGGAGTAGTAAGAAAGTAGTGAAATAGTAAGAAGATAGGAAATAAGCTAAGAAGATAGGATAGTAGTAAGATGATGGAAGTAGTAAGGAAGATAGGAGTAGTAAGAAGATAGGAAAATAGTAAGAAGATCGGAAAGTAGAAGTAAGATGAGAGTTAGGAAAGTAGTCATGATAAGTATGATGAAGGAAAAGTAGTAGAGAAAGTAGTAGGAAGTAAGTTAGGAAGATAGGAAGTAGTGTAAGACGGATAGGAAGTAGTAGGAAGATAGACGTTATGAAGAAGATAGGAAGTAGTGTGAGGGCAATAGAAGTAGTTAAGAAGATAGGCATAGTGAATATAGTAAGACGATAGGAGTAGAGTAGTAGTAAGATGATAGGAAGTAATAAGACATCTAATGAGTGCCGGGGATCCATCTCCATCCACACATTTCATTAGGTTTACGGTTTTAGTGCCATTGCGGTACGTGTTTGTTTCCCCTAACAGACATTCCCACATACATCAATAACTGGTATCTAATTACTCTGGGGGAGAAGCTGTAGTGGTTTTTATTAACATTCCCCTTCCTGTGATGTTCACTACTTATGGCATATAAATTAAATTAAACTCTACCCTCTCAACTAAACTGTACTTAAAGCTTATGGAGCCCCCAAACCCACTATTCACTATACTTCCCTTATACATACTGTATGGTTGTATCTCAGCCCTGAGGAACATATTAGAAGGTAGTGGTTCAGGATTTTAGCCAAATCATGAAAATTGTTTGGTGGTGGGTGGGATTTTTTTTTTTTTTTTTGGGGGGGGGGGGGGGGGGGGGGGGGGGGGGGGGGGGGGGGGGGGGGGGGGGGGGGGGGGGGGGGGGGGGGGGGGGGGGGGGGTGGTTGGGGGGGGGGGTTGGGGCGTGGGGGCGGGGGGGGGTTTTGGGGGGGGGGGGGTTTGTTTGGTGTGTGTTGTTGTTTTTTTTTTTTTTTGTGGTGGGCGTGGGGTGGGGTCGGGGGGGGGGGGGGGGGGGGGGGGGGGGCCGGGGGGGGGGGGGGGGGGTGGGGGTGGGGTGGGGGGGGGGGGGGGGGGGGGGGGGGGGGGGGGGGGGGGGGGGGGGGGGGGAGTGCGGCCAGCTGTCCCTAGGGTTGTTGCTGGCACTAAGAATGGACAAAAATTCAACTTAAATACGTGGTGAGTTAATGACGTTTTAACATGTTTTGTATCCGTTTATAACCATTTGCATGTGAAATATTATGCATTTTTCTGCATTTTCTGCATTTATTTCTGTTGCGTTTTAACACGTTTTTGATCGCATCTTTCGAATTTAAAGGGGCAGGACCAAAGAACATGTCACTTCCTGGGAGTGTGGGAGTTTCAGGAGCTTTTGGGGAGAAGAGAGGGAGCAGGGGAGCAGGTAGTGTTTTGTGGAAGAGATCTTGCCATTTCTGGTGATTTTGCTATTCCTTCAGTGTGTTTCCTTATAGCTGCGGACCGGAAATGACAACAGGAATCCCAAGACGCGTGCGGTACCGTTTTACGTGTTTTTCGAGGCATTTTAACTGGACCCGCAATGCTGCAGCAGTGCTTTTTTAAAAGTCACGCAACTTACCGCCGCAAGTGTGCATGATATGTGCAATTCTCTGGGTTTTCCTGATTCGTGCGGCGGGGTACACGGGCCCAGTCCATCGGCCCACCACACGTTTTAGCTCGCTCCATGGACACCCCACCCGTGGAAACTTTGGTGCGCGGGCTACAGTTTGGTCCTGTAAAATAAATAATGAATGAGAAATGAAAAACATAGAAAAATATAGTCAAAAAATTCCTACATAGTCCTAGTATCATACCCCCAAAACAAAGAAAGAATTTTAAGATAAATATAAATAATGCCACAGCTTTACTTTTGACAGTTGAAACGTTTGAAAATGGCAGGGTACAGTTTAGGTAGTTAGTTTTTAGGATTGGTGACTAACTAAAGAAAGGAAAACTGCTTGTGAAAGGTTCTCATCCATCCAGGGGGCATGGTGTTATATCTGTAATATTATTCATCCAGGGTCATGGTTAATCGTTTTATTTGGGTCATGGTTATATATCGTTAATATTCATTAATCCAGGTCATGGGATCATGGTGTTTATATCTGTAATAGTATTAATCTGTAATATTTCATTAATTCCAGGGTTCATGGTATTATCTTTTATAGTCTGTAATTTCAGCATCCAGGGTTTCACTCGGGACTTATTTATATCTGTAATATCTCCATCACCGGTCGGGTATGGTTATATCCTCTGTAATTGCATTCATCCAGGTGGTCAGGTCATGGTATATCTGAATATCTTCATCCAGGGCCATGGTTAGAATCATGTAATATTCATCATCCAGGTTCATGGTATAGTCTGTAATATTCATTAATCCAGGTCATGGTATATCTTGTAATATTCATCCATCCAGGTTCCATGGTATATCTGTAATATCATCATCCAGGGTCACGGTTTTTATATCGTAAATTCATCGATGTGACAGGGGGCCAGGGTCACGGGTATATCTGTAATATTCATTCATCCAGAGGGGGTCATGGTGTTATGGTATATCTGTAATATTCCTCCTCCGTCTCATGGTATATCTGTAATGTAAGACATCCATCCAGGGTCTTGTTATATCTTGTAATATTCATTAATCCAGTGTACGGTTATATCTGCTATCTTCATCATCCAGGGTCACGGTATATCTTGTAAATATTCAATCCATCCAGGTCATGGTATTATTCTGTAATATTCATTCATCCAGGGGGGGTCATGGTGGTATATTCTGTTAAGAGTTCATTCTTCCAGGTTCATGGTTATATATCTTGTAATATTCATTTCATACAGGTATGGTATATCTGAATATGTCATTATCCAGGTTCATGGTATCTGTAAGATTCATTCATCCAGGGTCACGGTCCTATTATCTGTATATTCATCCATCCGGTCATGGTATATCTGTAATATTCATCATCCAGGTCATGGTATATCTGTAATTTCATTCATCCAGGTCAATGTAATCTGTAATATTCATTCCATCCAGTCATGGTAATACTTGTAATATTCATCATCCAGGTCACGGTATATCTGTAATATTCATTCATCCAGGTCATAGTATATCTGTAATATTCATTCATCCAGGTCATGGTATACTGTAATATTCATTCATCCAGGTCATGGTATATCTGTATATCATTCATCCAGGTCATGGTATATCTGTATATTCATTCATCCAGGTCTGGTATATATGTAATATTCATTCATCCAGGTCATGGATATTCTGTAATATTCATTTCATCCAGGTCATGGTATATCTGATATTCATTCATCCAGGTCACGTATATCTGTAATATTCATTCATCCAGTCACGGTAATATCTGTAATATCATTCATCCAGGTCATGGTATATCTGTAATATTCATTCATCCAGGTCATGGTATATCTGTATATCATTCATCCAGGTCATGGTATATTGTAATATTCATTCATCCAGGTCATGGTATATCTGTAATATTCATTCATCCAGGTCATGGTATATCTGTAATAGTCATTCATCCAGGTCATGGTATATCTGTATATCATCATCCAGGTCCGGTATTCTGTAATATTCATCATCCAGGTCACGGTATATCTGTAATTCATTCATCCAGGTCACGGTATATCTGTAATATTCATTCATCGGGTCCTGGTATATCTGTAATATCTTCATCCGGGCACGGTATATCTGTATAGTCATTCATCCAGGTCATGGTATATCTGTAATATCATCATCCAGGTCATGGTATATCTGTAATCGTCATTCATCCGGTCACGGTATATCTGTAATAGTCTTCATCCAGGTCATGGTATATCTGTAATATCATTCATCAGTCATGGTATATCTGTATATACATTCATCCAGGTCATGGTATATCTGTAATATTCATTCATCCAGGTCATGGTATATCTGTAATATTCATCCATCCAGGTCATGGTATACTGCTGTATATTCATTCATCCAGGTCATGGTATATCTGTAATATTCATTCATCCAGGTCATGGATATCTTGTATATTCATTCATCCAGGTCATGTATATCTGTATATTCCGAAATTCATCCAGGTCACGGTATATCTGTAATATTCATTCATCCAGGTCATGGTATACTGTAATATTCATTCATTCAGGTCATGGTAATCTGTAATATTTCATTCATCCAGGTCATGGTATATCTGTTGTATTCAATTAAATCAAACGACTTGAAATGTAGTTTCTTGAAGACGTTTCGCTAGTCATCCGACTGGCTTTCTCAATTCAAAATGACTTGTACAAGAATCTGTGCCTGGCAATTATGTACCCTGGAAAATCCCAATTAGCATATCACAGCCAGATGTTAAGGGTGTGATTGGATAGTGGCTAAGAGGTGTTATAGAAAACGCCCAGAGTAAGGTGTTAAAACAGCATTGTACATGGCAGACAGATGGTGTCGAACCCCCCCACCTCTATTTAGGCTTGGTTTCTTTATTTTCACATAAATGGCCTCCTTAACACCTCTCTTGAACCAGTCACATTCCTTCACCAATATGTTAACATTACAATCTTCAAAGGTATGTCCTTTATCCTTAAGATGCAGGTACACGGCTGAGTCCTGACCCGAGGAATTGGCTCTTCTGTGCTGGGCCATATGTTGATGCAGTTTGGTCTCCTCCACATACAAATCAGAGCATTCTTCACTGCACTGCACTGCGTATATGGTGTCGCTTTTTCTTGTGTTTTGGTATTGGGTCTTTCGGATGTACCAAGTGCTGCCTCAGTGTGTTCCCTGTCTGCTTTAAACCGAACAACACACTGAGGCAGCAATTGGTACATTTGAAGGATCGTGACTGGTTCAAGAGAGGTGTTAAGGAGGCCATTTATGTGAAAATAAAGAAACCAAGCCTAAATAGAGGTGGGGGGGTTCGACACCAACTGTCTGCCATGTACAATGCTGTTTTGACACCTTACTCTGGGCGTTCCTATAACACCTCTTAGCCTCAAGTCATTTTGAATTGAGAAAGCCAGTCGGATGACTAGCGAAACGTCTTCAAGAACTACATTTCAAGTCCAGTTGATTTAATTGAATACAACAGATAGACTAAAGAAAACATTTGCTTGATCATTGTGGGTTACAGGAACTGTTTGAGCATGGGCGCTTTATAATACACAAGAGCCATAACCTTATAAATGTTTCTTATCTAGGTCATTAGTTATAACTGTTGCTTAGCTATGCCATCAGTTATAACTGTTGCTTAAATATGTCATCAGTTATTAGTTATAAACTTTGAATTTGGCTTCAAAGGCCACATTTTGTTATGACAATGAAAGGGAGAGTTTAAATTTCATAATTTATTTTGACTAAATACATACAGGGTTATTCAATAAAAGTTCTTATTGTTAAAATTGGTGCTACTTTTTCCCCAACCAATCAAATGTTAGCTTTCAAATGTTACATAATATCAGATTGGTTGGGGCAAAATTAGCACCATTTTTAAAGATAAGCAGGGAGATTCAATAAAAGTTCTTATCGTTTAAAATGGTGCTACTTTTGCCCCAACCAATCAGATCTTATTTAACATTTGAAAGCTAACATCTGATTGGTTGGGGCAAAATTAGCACCATTTTAAACGATAAGAACTTTTATTGAATAACCCTGAAGGACTTTTATTGAATCTCCCTGATATATTCTTATAATTGTGCATATGATTGCCATGAAAACATGGGTGGAGTGGGTGTACCTGTGTCTGTTTGGGGTTGAGAGTAATTTTTTTTAATTTATGTTATAGGAATGGTTGCTGTGGAAATAGAAGGGTAGCTTAGGTGAAGGGGTGCATCAGTAGGAGTGTGTACCTGTGTCTGTGTGGGACTGAGATTTATGTGTTTCTGTACTTGTATGTGTTTGTGTCAGAGGAACACGGGAATTTACTGCGCTGTGCGTGTTAAGTGGCGCTAAACGATTTAATATCGGTCATTTTAATATCAAGCTTGTAGTTATAAATCCTGCTATTGATTCACTCTGGGTCTTCAATGGCAGCTCAGAGCTGGTGTAAAAGAAATCACGCAGAAAAGCTGCAAACCTGGCCAATTAGAGGTGCCACCTAGTTCTAGCTGACGCCTGTTTTCAGGTACAGTATCAGCCATGAGGCCTTTTCCTTACACAGAGTCTACACACTGTTTGGATCTCCCATTGTGTATTACTCGTCATGTAAAACTTGTGGTTAGGAAAGAGCAATTACTTAGATCCCCTCATTAGGAAGGATTACCATTTTATTTTTATTCTCAATCATGGACCAAAGAAAGTAAATAGCGTTTTGTCATTACACTGCACGTGTCCGTTAGGTAACCTACAGACGGTGTAATATTATATAGTAGATATTGTACCCCCAACTGTAAATTATAAGGATATTAGCTCTTACCTAGGAGTTCTGTGACCACATAGAAGCACAAGCAGAAATACAAGAAACAAAAGCATAGACTGCAACAGTGGCTTGAAAATATAGTATAAAACCGTCCTTTATTAAACTACTAGGGACATAATAAAAACATTTATAAACAACTAAGACACTCTTGACCTAATCACATGCATTATAATATCAGACATAATGCCATAGTGGGTCAAATAATATAGCTAAGTAAATAGAATTGCAAAAATACCAGTCCTATGATCAGAGAGTGAGAAACGTCCTGGGTGAACGCGTTTCGCTCGGGCTCACAACCTGAGAGCTTCCTCAGCGTCAGACAAGGATGTGAGCCGGAGCAAAAGGGGGTTGTATTATCTTTTATAATGTACCCCTTGTCCCCATTCAGGGGAGCTTTAAACCTGACTATATCTGTATCCCTCTTGTCTAGGACTCACAGTCACTTCCCCTATTCCTTCAAACCCCTCCCCCCACACACACACAGATAGAACCCCTACACCCGCCCAGACAGATATCGTGTTACTGACAATTTCTCCAATCAACTTCCCAGTTCGCTGGTAACTTTCCACTCAGCTCACCTCTCGCACTATCACCTCCTCTTCTAGAGACCCATTAAGGGGGTATGCTGTACTGATATATATTATATTAAACAATATAAAATATACTGAACTTTGGGTACATTTCTCACTGGGGAGGTTAAAATGTATATATTTATTTTTTTACTTTCAGGTTCTAATGAAATTGCGAAAGCGAAATGGAACCGAACAACAGCTACACAGAGACCCACGGCCATGTTGGTTACATTCCCCATTACGAAAGAGATTCTGATCCTTTTGCATCCAAACTCTCCAGAGAAGCTGATATCGCAGGCGGAATTTACCTATTAACCATTGGTAAGGCGATGACCATTATATGTAGTGAAAATCAGTAACAAGATCAATTGTACAATGCAATCATCTGTCGGACCGTCTCCTCCAGCCAGAGATTGGAAACTCCTGGCATTCCTTGGGAGACAAAGGTATTGACACATATTATGGACAAGAACTTCTCAAACCTTCCCCAGGTGGTGACCACCTTGTACCAATAACTAAGCCAATATTCTGCCTCATATATTTGTATCTAAACTACTTTTGTAAAAAATGTTAATCTCTCAAAATGTCCGTACAAAGTCTGGAACCTTTCTGTCTCTGTCTCGCCTCTCATAAATATAATATGTAATAGCTTTACAGCGTGTTATCACTTGATAGATGGTCTCAGCTAAGCTGACCCAGGAGTTTTCCCAAAAATTAAAATGAAAAACATTTCCCCAAAATACACTTCTGCAAAAATAAGCCCTTATTTTCAATAAATCCTTTTAGTTTAATGTGCATCCTTAAAGGACAACTCCACCCTCATAAGAACATCTTTTAGAATGAATGACCTCTTTAAAATATGTTGATATATCATACTTTGTCCTATGAATTCATTACTGTATGCCTGCTATGATTCTGGATGCCTCATGGAAACTGAGCAATTTAGAAACCTGTACTGAGCCTGTACTGAGCCTGGGCATGCTCAGAAGAGGCAGACAGGGGATTAACATTCAGTCATTGGCTGTGATGTCAACGGTCAAATCCATGACTGACAGATACTAACTGGAAGAACCAGGAAGCAGAAACAGGAGAAACAGGACATTGTGCAGGATTTCAGGCTAGACTTATATATTTCAGATTTCAAACTATTACCGTTTAGGGTTTTGGGGGGTGAGTTATCTGTATGTAAGTTTTCATTTTGGGGCTGGACTTGCCCTTTATTCACTATTTTCATAGTAGCACATTTAATCTACTGATTGGTCTGCAATGTGGCAGATGCAACCAGAGCAGGTATGGACCCCAGTGTTCAGCTTCTGTGCAAGCATTACACCAATTAATGCAGTAAAGTTATTTATAGCAATGTTCCCTTGCAACCCATAGGACCATGAGTTGAAACTCACAGTAAACACATTTACAAAACCATTCATTTTAGAAACACACAGACCATGAGGTCCCAGGTTCAAATTCATAGGCCTGGGTTTTTTTTTTCAACAATGTTTGATAGGAAATAAACACTACAGATTACTTTTGTTTTTTATTTAAAATGTAAAGGGAAAGGATTGTGTAGTGAATAATAACACCGTTAAAGCTCTCGAGCCTGAGATGCAGAATCTACTGTAGCATGATCTGTGACTAAAGGTGGACATACACACGAATGATAATGGGTAAATCGTCAGTGTGTAGGGGCTGTTCCCAACCAAACAGAATGCCGACGAACGACCGAAGTCGGCACTTTGATTAGTCGGGAATGACAGAAAATTTCCGTCAGCCATTATCGGCTCCCTGTACTTTAAGTAGAGGGAGCCGATCCGATCGTGTGGCGTATGGCCGCATGGCCGACCCATCCCCATACCGTGTTTGGGGATCCATGCTGTAGAAATCGCATGTGTATGGCCACCTTAAGGGTCTCAATGCTGTTATATGATTGGCTGTCAGCTTTTAGCAAGCAAAGCTGCTTCCTTGTTTTGATCTTTTGAGGACTAGAGAGCATGTGAAGTGGGGGGGTATTTTCTCAGTAGGTTAGGACTGATGCTTGGATACTAACCTTGGAGGGCACGTTGGCTTAAGCATGTTTGTACAAACAATGTAACTAAAGGTATCCATTTTAACATCAGTGTAAGTGATTACCCTTCAACGTTTCGGCCCTTAGTGTTGGGCCTTTCTCAATCCTAATCAGGCTTGAGAAAGGCCCAACACTAAGGGCAGAAACGTTGTCTGCTATGCACTGCCAATAAAGGCTTTTTTGTTCATAAATCCCATGTTTGCACTGGACTGAAATATATTTTATATTTACTAACTAACTGGTAGCACTGGGGTTTTTTTTATTGAAAATTTTGATAAATTAAGTTGTGAGTGCCCTCCCATTGGAGCATATATTAAAGAGGAGTTATAAAAAGCAACCCAAGTTATTCACTTCATTCAGATCATCAGGTACCAAAGTCTGTAATCGTGAGATCCACCTCGACTCGACTTGAAGAAGCCTTTTCGATCTATCACCCTCCATAGGTGGTACGTGATCAAACACCATGCATTTCAATGAGGACAGGCTATGCCCTAGTTCCCAGAGGAATAAGGTATTAGTTAGGCTGATGTTGGTAGCCTCTATACGGTGATCCCTCAACAGGAAAGGATTGATGCGTGTAGGCAGGCATTGGTAACAATGGGACATGTTGGGCCCCCAGTGGAATACCTTATGGAATTGCTGCAGCTGGTGTTGGCTAATAATCATTTTCGATTCCAGGAGGAATATTTTGTGCAGTGCAAAGGCACTGCGATGGGGTCCAATGTGGCCCCGTCATCCGCTAACCTATATATGCAGCAATTCGAACAAGAACATCTATTACCCATTTTGGGATCCAAAGTTTGCCTGTATAAACGTTATATAGACAACATGTTTTTGATATGGGATGGTGATATCTTATCTATACAGGAGAAAATTCAGACTGTTAATGATTTGGACACTCCCATTAAACTGACATGTAAGGTTGATGGGAATGAAATTGATTTTTTGGATCTCAAGGTGTTTAAAGTGGGTGATGGCCTTGGTACTACCCTGTTTCGTAAAAGCACTGACCATAATACGGTACTTCACGCATCAAGCTTTCATCCCCCGGCGTTGGTAAAAGCTATACCTTACACGCAATATTTGAGGACACTACGTAATAATAGTGAAGTTGATCAGGCTGAAGTACAGTTAAGGGAGATGACAGGTCGTTTTTTGGATAGGGGTTATTCAGAGAGTTTGCTTAAACAACAGCTCACTAAAGCCCTTGTCACCATAGCTACGGATCATAAGTCTAAGGAGGAGAGACAATTGAGTATGACTTTTTCCATAGATTATTCAGTATGTAGTTCCGATATAGCACGCAGGGCGAAAAGTCTATGGGACATTATCACCAAGGATTCTAACTTGCCTTTTGAACAGCATGAACTTCGGATAGCACATTGCCGTGGAAGAAGCCTTCGTAATATGCTTGTGAGGACAGATCTTAGGAAGCAGTCGATTGGAGATGCAACTTTTTTGGGTGGTGCTGTTAGGCCCGCGTGCTATCGATGTCCCAACTGTGTGACCTGTGGACATATGTTAACAGGAAAAGATTTTCCACACCCAAGGACTGGCAAACGAATTAAGATTAATTTTAGACTAACCTGCACGAGCTGCTATGTGATTTACTTCCTGATTTGCCCATGTGCATTGGTTTATGTGGGTAAGACTGTGAGTAGTTTTCGTGAACGTTTTGCCAATCACCGTAGTGCTATTAGGGCAGCATTGTCCAACCGGTGGAGAGAAAGATTGGGAAGTTTGGTGATCAAGCGGTGGCTAGGCACTTTAAGTCACTAGGACATAGCCTGTCCTCATTGAAATGCATGGTGTTTGATCACGTACCACCTATGGAGGGTGATAGATCGAAAAGACTTCTTCAAGTCGAGTCGAGGTGGATCTCAGTGATAGATCGAAAAGACTTCTTCAAGTCGAGTCGAGGTGGATCTCACGATTACAGACTTTGGTACCTGATGGTCTGAATGAAGTGAATAACTTGGGTTGCTTTTTATTATTTGTTTATCCTATCCTATTTATTATTATTTGTTTATCCTATGGTATGGTTTTAGGCAGGTTAGGTATTAGATGGTACTGGTGACTAGGTGTGGTGGGGGTGGGTCCTGTGGGGCCTATTTATTCTTGGGAAGTAGGGGGAATAATTAGTCCTGATGACGACCAGGTGTGGTCGAAACATGTTGATCTGTGAATAAAGTTTTTTGCTCTGATGGAAGACCTGTGAGTGCGCCGATATTTTGGAGTTTGTGTATGTTTTGGGACAGCACCCGGGCAAGTATCGATGTTGATTGGAGTACAGTCGATTACCTGTGACTTTTATATATATATATATATATATATATATACACTGTATACATTCCAAGTATCCCAGAGTTAGCAGGATCTTTAACACTGGCCTCTAAATCATTTTTCAAAAAAATGCATAATAAGACTGATTCTGTGGTAATCAAGTTAGGGCATACTAGTGTAATTGGGGACCTTTGGGAAGATAATGTCCCATCTAATCTGGTTAGATAAATCTATTGAATTTACTTTTATATTATTTTGTTACATGTGATCGGTGTAGGTTTTTTCCTTAGGGCTGGGTACACACGGCCGGACTATTTGTCGCTCGTTAAGGAGCGCTCGGCCGGGACAAATGTCCGTCTCCGGAATTTGTGGCGAATTTGCGAACGATCGATCGTGTGGCCTGCACAATCAATCGGAATTTTCTGACATGTCCGATCGTTCGTTCGGCCAATCCAGACGAATGAACGATCGATGTGGATCGATAACGCCTGGTGTGTACCCAGCCTTACACTCACAGTATCTTTGGTCATAATTTTGTGGCTGGAAAAGTGTTACAAATCTCTATTTCCCACAAATCCTAACACACTTATGCGGACACGCAATATCACAACTTCCCGCATCTTACCTTTACATGATCCCACAATGCAATACCGGACATAAACTATATTACATCCGGTATTTCATTGTGGGATGGTGTAAAGGTAGGGAGCCACACATAGGAAATTGTATTAGGTGTGCTCTGCTATTTCCAAAAACATTAGGAAATGGCACAGTGACCCTAAGATAAGGGTGAAACCCACATTAACCCAACATTACACTGGGTTTTGTGGGATTTACCCTTATTTTAGGAATATTGAATCGCTCTGCTAGAATTCACATTTAAAGGATAACTATACTGTACAATTTAACCTTTTAAAAATGATTCGTACATGGGACAGGAAGGTAGAATTTAGTATTCCTACCTCCCAATATTGTTTAGTTGAGGAGCTACAGCACATACAGTTTTTATCTGCCTCCTCGTCCTCAGTTAATACTTCACAGGGTGAGGACCTGAACCGCTAGGTCCTCACCACTGGGTTCGCTTAACTTTCTGCATTTACTTACCTACGCGCTGCTCTGGTGAGCACCCCCCCATCGGAACAAGGCCATTGTGCCGCCCGCACCAAACCAGCAGAAATTTTCGGGTGACCGACCGAAAGTGCCCTCAATCGGTCAGCCGAAAATATCTGCTGGTGTGTAACCAGCCTTACAACTCAACGCAAGACATTCATATCTAAAAGGTTTTCATATTGAATTATCCCCAGTTGAAGAGTGTTTACATTCTTTAGGGTATTGGCAATAGCAGGACAACTTATATACTAGTCCCAGGTTTACTACTGAATAATATGACTAATAACACATGACCTATAATTCGCTGTCTTGTTATTCACATCACTGAGCTGGAGACAATTACATAAACCTAGTTCTAATGTTCTAAAGTCTGGATTTTGATGGGAAGGTGTCTACCCTTCCTCCCCCCAAAAAAGTTACAGTGTGTGTGACCATCAGCCTTACTTGTGAGGGAAGCCCCTTTATTACACTTCAAAGCAAATAAGGAAGAGCTATAGTGTATATAACGTTTAACAGTTAAAATAGAAAGTTACTTGGGCAGGGAGGTAGGACTGGTAATTTCTACCTCACAATATCATTTCTATGGGGAGAAGCAGCACGGGAAAAAAAATGCTTTTGCTAGGCTTTCTGAGTGCTTCAGTGCTATCTTTATTATATCTGTTGTGTTCAGTTAGTTCAACTGGACTTAAAGTTTAGTTCTTGAAGATGTTTCTCTAGTCCATGGTAACGCCCAGGGTAAGGTTTCAAAACAGCATTGTACATGGCAGACAGTTGGTGTCGAACCCCCCAACCTCTATTTAGGCTTGGTTTTATTTATTTTCACATAAATGGCCTCCTTGACACCTCTCTTGAACCAGTCACGTTCCTTTGCCAATATGTTAACACTACAATCTTCAAAGGTATGTCCTTTATCCTTAAGATGCAGGTACACAGCTGAGTCCTGACCCGAGGAATTGGCTCTTCTGTGCTGGGCCATACGTTGATGCAGTTGCTGCTTGGTCTCCCCCACACACAAATCAGAGCATTCTTCACTGCACTGCACTGCGTATATGATGTCGCTTTTCTTGTGTTTCGGTATTGGGTCTTTCGGATGTACCAATTGTTGCCTCAGTGTGTTGTTCGGTTTAAAGCAGACAGGGATACGGTGTTTTTTGAAAACTCTTCTTCGTTTCTCAGAGACCCCTGCTACATATGGGATGACCATGTTCTTTCTCCTGTCTTGCTTTTCACCTTCAATGTTGGTATTCGTGTTCTTTTCTTTCCTTCTGCTTCTTTTGACAAAGGCCCAGTCTGGATATCCACAAGTTTTAAGGGCTCCTCTGAGATGTTTCATTTCTTTAGCCTTCGCCTCTGTGCTAGTGGGGATGTTCTCGGCTCTGTGTTGCAAGGTTCTGATGACCCCCAGCTTGTGATCTAAAGGGTGGTGGGAGTCAAACATCAAATACTGATCTGTGTGTGTTGGTTTTCTGTAAACCTCTACTTCCAGTTTACCATTTTCCTTAACTTCTACCAAGCAGTCCAAGAAAGCCAGTTTGTTGTTTTGTACCTCTTCCCTTGTAAACTTGATGTTTTGGTCTACCACGTTCCCAGGTAGCAACCGTTCCTTTCCCCCTGGCTCAATCAGCTGCTTCCTTGGTGGAAGTTAGGGAGGAGAGGCAGCCTTTGGCATCAGCATGCAGTGTTTAGGCCTTGTGACACTGCTGCTGGATTGTCAGCTAGGCAGTTCTCTCTTTCCCAGTTGTTGGAGTGGAGGCAACAAATATTCCCCATGCACTCTACAACTCAGCGTCTTACTGCCAGCTTTTCCAAACTCCTGGCAGTGCAGCTGTTACTTTGAGCCTAATAGAAAGTACAGCTACACTTTTGATCAGAAGGCAGTACCAGCCCTGCACACCCACCTCCAGGGCTATCTTTCTGCTTCACTGCTTCACCCCCCCTCATCTCGTAAGTCCTTTTCCCAGGCAGCTCCGTGCCCCCCCAGTGCCTATGCTTTGTGCCAGGTGAGATGGTGCCATAGGGTGTTGCAGCTTCTGTGCCTCGTTGATAGGAGCTGGGGCTGAGTCTCTGGCAGCACTGCATGGGCAGGCTGATATTTTAGTTTTTGCAACATTTTTTTCCTGGATGCACACTTCCTTGAAATGTTCCTAATAGTGATTTCTACATCATTGGCTGTTAGATGGGTCACACATGCTCAGATCTCTGTTGAGTCAACGGCAAATTATTACGGACACTTTTAGAAACCCTGCATACAGGAAATGAGTCATTTGGGAGCATTTATTTATACAAAGAGGAGTGACTGGATGGGCAGATTATTAGAAAAAGAAAATACCCATTATGTTCCTAAAAGCATTTGTACTGAACTTCCCCATTGAATAATCATTAAAATAAGAACAACCTTCATATTGGAATATCCATTCACTTACATTTTGGCTTCACCTCACTTGGTTTCAAGGTTGTATCCTGACTTTTTAATGGCCCTACACATTTCTATCCCTAGATGGGGCCCTTTATACTGCTGAAGTAGCTTTGCAATCGATAATGCTAAGGCCATAAAGCCTCGTAACGGAATTGCCACTTCCATGAATGTTCTCCAAACAGTTTGCAATCAACATAAGGATGAACAAGAGATTAGAGAAAGGGATTAGAAATTCACCTTCCCCCGTATCTTTCCTTCCAAGTACCTCTTAAACAATATAGAAAGCCAGGGATTGTGGGGAAGGAAATCATTTTGTGTTCTATTGATCAATGGTGTTGACAGGAGCCAGGAAATGAACCATTCTTCCATGAATAACTTCACAGCTTTCAGTTACAATCCATTTCTTTGCCATTTTATATTTCTTTTTAGCAAAAAGGGTTTTAAAAAGGAAAATGATGAAACCTTATCGAAAGATCTGAGTAGAGCGCTATACATGTCTATAAATGGCTTCCACAGCTACCTTCTGGGTAATAGTCCAACAAACAAACCATTTTATCAAACTAGAAAATTGCTTTTCTTAAATTTTCCATTACTGGAAACTATCATTCTTCCCAACTATTGCGGTACTATTTATATATTGACCTGTCCCATATTCCTTTAAGATGGCTATACATGGGCAGATGTTCCTCTGATCAAATTTCTCACCTTGATCCAATCTTTAGGTGGAAATCTGCGGAAAGACTGGGACTAAAGATGGGATCAGCTTAAACTTTTCCGCCTGGCCCGATCTTCATTTTTCTGATCAACTGCTCAAGAATGTTGATCGTAAAAACAGAAAACGAGTTTCGATATTTTGAGCAATCCGTTTCGAATTCAGTGGATTGCTCAAAAATTTGATTCTCTGTATGGGGGCTTTATCCAATGCAAGGCATTTTACATTTCAGCTGTCAATCAAGTGCTTTGTTATCATAAACTCTTCTGCTGTGTAAATCCCCTCTCCAAGTGCAGACAGCTCTAGACCAATCACTCTTAATATTGCTATGGAATATTGATGCACCTAATGGCTGCAATGTAAATCTGAGTCTAATGTGTCCAGATTTGGGGAAAAAAGGACACTGAAGGGCCTGTTAAAGGGCCCATACACGATATAAACTCTGGTCATATGATATCGCAATTACAATGATGGAGCCAATATATATAACATGCGATCGGGATCGGTTCGCGTATGGGTCCCTTTACTTAGATATAAATTATTGGAATATGTTAAATATTAGTAAAATAATAAAAAGGAAGCATTTATTTGTTTTAATGTTTGGAAGTTTGCTAAAAACTTATCTCTTTTTTGCTTTTCTCACAACTTTAAAGACAGTTTTCTAGACAGTAAATAGGGAATGTGTGTGCAGGATATGGACATATGGAAATCTACCCTGTTTTACTTTTATAGTAATGTCTTAGCCTATCAGAGTGCTCCGTTTTAATGCATAGTTTTATTTTTTTAAAGATACCTTTTAATGGCTGTAAGCTCTACGCGGCAGGGACCTCATTACCTCTTGTGGCAAAGCTCTAGCACTTCTATTTATATAAGTTATATATTTATGCACTGAACTATCTATGTATTTATCCCCCTTGTATGACTTCATTGTATTTCATTACTGTACAGCGCTGTGTCCCCAAGTGGCGCTTTATAAATAAACTATATATACATACATACGTGCATACGTACATTCCATTGGCAATTAAAATGGATGGTTCATAATGATTGGTTCTCCATGTTTTTTGTAAGTTTGTGAACCCATTAGTAAACCAAACTTAAGAACTTACCTACATTCTGATCCCACGACATTCAATCAAGTCTGCAGGAACTCACTTTCTGGATCTTCTTTATGATTGACATATGTTCACCAGGTCTCGCCTGCCCTCATTTGGCAATTGTATGTCAGTCATGTAGAGGATCCAAAAAGGACGGTTCGTGCAGAATGAATTGAATGATGCAGGCTTGGTTGGCAGGTTATTATATGTATGGACACCTTTAGGGAGTCGGCCCCTCTCAATTCAGAGGCTTCCAATTCTACATTTGCCACAATTTGTAAACAATTAGAATCTCTACAGAGGAGCTTTAAGTCTTCAGACTGACTTCTCTCTGTACTTGTCCTGCTATATTAATCCAAGGAAATACATTTTGCTTATTCTGCATTGAAGCATCCAATTGATCCAATTTCCTTGCTGTAATGAGCACACTGTGTGTGAAGTTATTCTCTAATCAGCTGTGCCTTAGAGGCAAAGTACATGACTGTCTTGTGATTGTTAATTTTACTCATGTCCATGTATGTAGGATTCATTAAAAAAAAAAAAAAAGAATTCTCATTTAAAACACCCGCCCCAGCAGATAATACCACTAGATGTTCACTGTAATTGGTATCTCTGTTTTAAAGCCTTAGATCTATATCACAGCACCGACATACACAGTTTCCATCTGCCAGGCTACTGTCCTGAACTTTCCTGTATTAATATTGCAGCACCGAGGAAGCCTGGCAGAAGCCGTTTCCACAGAAATTATATTGGGAAGTAGGAGTTATCAATCCTACCTTCCTGTCCCAGGTACTTTTCATTTTATAACCAGGCTTACTCCAGGAGCAAAGCATGCTCTTAACCAGCTCTTCCAGTTATGGACTGTCAGCCATTGGCGGTGACATCACCATTGCAGCCATTACTGACAGTACATACCCGGAAGATGGCAGGAATTGGCCTTCCCGGCGAGGGATTAGCTAGTAAAAGAAAGTATATCTCTGCCTTGGAACGTCAGATCTAGGTAAGGTAAAAAGGCAAGTCATATTTTGAGAGGTAAGTAGGCTAACCAGCCCAACTTATTTTATGGGTGGACATGCCCTTTATATTGCCTTATGCTGTCAGGTCCACGATCACAAGTGTGTACAAAGCTTTCATTTATCCAGGAAGAAAGGTTGCGTTGTGATAATAGTAAAAAGCCAGATTAATAAATAATACAATTTATTAAACTTTAAAAGAATTTAGCCTATAACTTACTTTTATGGTAATCTGATTATTTTAACATATATTTTTATTCTTTAATCCTTCTTTATCTTTTTATTGTTCACCCTGTTCACAAGTCAACTGTGCAACCTTACAAACCCCAAACATACTTTACCCCATAATAGTGGAACAAAGGCTGCTGCTGCGACACGTTAAACACAGGATTTTAAAAACCACTGGCGCTAAGGATAGTTTTACTCATTGTACCAATAGAAACAAGAGTTTGTCACAGAGAGGAAGCTGTCAATGGTTTCTGTTAAGAGGAATTTATATAAGTTTGGTCTGAGGGTCTTTTCTTTGACTTGAGAATCACCTCTGTATTTCTTTGATGGATTTTACCATTGACAGCATTTCGAGAGGAACCTGTCAGCGTGTAGGTGTAGCCTTGGGCAGGGATAGTAAGCAGGGAATTAGAATTCCTGTATTTCTCATACTGGGGAAATTAATGTTGTATAGTATAGGACAGGATGCTTAAATCCTGCCAGGGTGAAATTTCTGTCACACGGAATTAATTACATTAATTGTTACAGTGGTTTATTCATTCTTAACTTCGGGATGGAGACATTTTTTTTGTCCAGCTTATTGGGTACAAAGATGCCTATAATTGCCCCAATCCCACAGCACATAGACATATTTTCCCAAAGCTCATAGGAGGTAAAATTAACCCCCCCCCCCAACACCCCTCATGAATTTAAATTCAAATTTTAAAATCCTCCAAATATTGAATTAGAAAACAGAGCACCTTGGAATAAACCATTTATTAGTGTCTCGCTGTGTTTTGCTGTGGTGGTTTAGAAATGTTCCTTATTAATATACTTTATGGGTCTGGGGTGGTGATTTTATTTCCCAGTGTTATACTATCACAGTCACACCCACTGTCACTGGCTTCTTGCACGTGCCCAGTCCTGAACTACTGCAAATGAACTGTAGAACGTCCCCACCCACCCAACACACATCCACAGGGGCAAACTGGTAAATCATTTTGCACTTTTAAATTGCTGAATTTCAAACCACTACAGATTGTGCTGAACAGGATGGTTTACTATTGGTTCATTTTTATAGATAGGGACACTAAATGTAAGACATTAAAAATCTTAAAATCATCTTTAAAAACAAGTACAATTGTATTATGTCTGAGGAAGAAACCTAAGTGTTTTGAAAGCTTGCATTTTTCAATCATTTAGGTTAGCCAATAAAAAGTATTATTTTACTGTCTTAACAGTTACATAGTAACAGTATTGGATGTTGTATAAAGACATAAGTCCATCTAGTCCAACCTTTATACCCTACCCATAATGTCTGTCTAACAGTTACATAGTAACATCGTATTGGAGGTTGTATAAAGACCTACGTCCATCTAGTTAACCTTATACTACCACAATGTCTGTCTAACAGTTCATAGTAACATAGTATTGGAGGTTGTATAAAGACAATGTTCCTTAGTCCAAACTTTACCTTACCCATAATGCCTGTCTAACTGTGACATAATAATATAGTATTGATGTTGTATAAAGACATTGTCCATCAAGTCCAACCTTTATACCCTACTATATGTCGTCTAACAGTTACTAGTAATATAGGATTGTAGGTTGTATAAAGACATACGTCCCTAGTGCCAAACTTATTACCCTACCATAATGTCTGTCTAAACAGTTACATAGTAACAGTATTGGTGTTGTATAAAGACGTAAGTCCATCTAGTCCAACCTTATACCCTACCCATAATGTCTGTCTAACAGTTACATAGTAACATAGTATTGGAGGTTGTATAAGACATACATCCTATGTCCATCTTTTACCCTACCCATAATGTCTGTATAACAGTTACATAGGAACATAGTATTGGAGGTTGTATAAAGACATACGTCCATCTAGTCTAACCTTATACCCTACCTATAATGTCTGTCTAACAGTTACATAGTGTTGGAGGTTGTATAAGACATACGTCCATCTAGTCAACCTTTATACCTACCCATAATGTCTGTCTAACAGTTACATAGTAACATGTATTGGAGGTGTATAAAGAGCATATGTCCATCTAGTCCAAACTTTATACCTTACCCATAATGCCTGTCTAACGTGATAATAATATAGTATTTGAGGTTGTATAAAGACATATGTCCATCAAGTCCAACCTTTATACCCTACCTATAATGTCTGTCTAACAGTTACATAGTAATATTAGGATTGTAGGTTGTAAAAGACATACGTCATCTAGTCAACCTTTATACCCTACCCAATTATGTCTGTCAACAGTTACATAGTAACATAGTATGGAGGTTGTATAAAGACTACGTTCCATCTAGTCTAACCTTTATACCCTACCCATAATGTCTGTCTAACAGTTATAGTAACATAGTATTGGAGGTTGTATAAAGACATATGTCCATCTAGTCCAAACTTTATACCTTACCTATAATGCCTGTCTAACGTGAATAATAATATAGTATTTGATGTTGTATAAAGACATATGTCCATCAAGGCCAACCTTTATACCCTACTATAATGTCGTCTAATAGTTACATAGTAATATAGTATTGTAGGTTGTATAAAGACATACGTCCATCTAGTCTAACCTTTATACCCTACCCATAATGTCTGTCTAACAGTTACATAGTAACATAGTATTGGAGGTTGGATAAAGACATATGTCCATCTAGTCCAAACTTTATACCTTACCCATAATGCCTGTCTAACTGTGACATAATAATATAGTATTTGAGGTTGTATAAAGACATATGTCCATCAAGTCCAACCTTTATACCCTACCTATAATGTCTGTCTAACAGTTACATAGTAATATAGTATTGTAGGTTGTATAAAGACATACGTCCATCTAGTCCAAACTTTATACCCTACCCATAATGTCTGTATAACAGTTACATAGTAACAGTATTGGATGTTGTATAAAGACGTAAGTCCATCTAGTCCAACCTTTATACCCTACCCATAATGTCTGTCTAACAGTTACATAGTAACATAGTATTGGAGGTTGTATAAAGACATACATCCATCTAGTTCAATCTTTATACCCTACCCATAATGTCTGTATAACAGTTACATAGGAACATAGTATTGGAGGTTGTATAAAGACATACGTCCATCTAGTCTAACCTTTATACCCTACCTATAATGTCTGTCTAACAGTTACATAGTGTTGGAGGTTGTATAAAGACATACGTCCATCTAGTCTAACCTTTATACCCTACCCATAATGTCTGTCTAACAGTTACATAGTAACATAGTATTGGAGGTTGTATAAAGACATATTCCTCTAGTCCAACTTTATCCTTACCATAATGCCTGTCTAACCTGTGACATAATAATATAGTATTTGAGGTTGTATAAAGACATATGTCCATCAAGTCCAACCTTTATACCCTACCTATAATGTCTGTCTAACAGTTACATAGTAATATAGTATTGTAGGTTGTATAAAGACATACGTCTATCTAGTCCAACCTTTATACCCTACCCATAATGTCTGTCTAACAGTTACATAGTAACATAGTATTGGAGGTTGTATAAAGACCTACGTCCATCTAGTCTAACCTTTATACCCTACCCATAATGTCTGTCTAACAGTTACATAGTAACATAGTATTGGAGGTTGTATAAAGACATATGTCCATCTAGTCCAAACTTTATACCTTACCCATAATGCCTGTCTAACTGTGACATAATAATATAGTATTTGATGTTGTATAAAGACATATGTCCATCAAGTCCAACCTTTATACCCTACCTATAATGTCTGTCTAATAGTTACATAGTAATATAGTATTGTAGGTTGTATAAAGACATACGTCCATCTAGTCCACCTTTATAACCTACCCATAATGTCGTCTAACAGTTACATAGTAAATAGTATTGGAGGTTTATAAAGACATACATCCATCTAGTTCAACTTATACCCTACCATAATGTCTGTATAACAGTTACATAGGAACATAGTATGGAGGTTGTAATAAGACATACGTCATCTAGTCTAACCTTTATACCCTACCTATAATGTCTGTCTAACAGTTACATAGTATTGGAGTTTGTATAAAGACATATGTCCATCTGTCTAACCTTTATACCCTACCCATAATGTCTGTCTAACAGTTACATAGTAACATAGTATTGAGGTTGGATAAAGACATATGTCCATCTAGTCCAAACTTTATACCTTACCCATAATGCCTGTCTAACATTGACATAATAATATATAGTATTTGAGGTTGTAAAAGACATATGTCCATCAGTCCAACCTTTATACCCTACCTATAATGTCTGTCTAACGTTACATAGAATATAGTATTGTAGGTTTATAAAAGACATCGCTCTATCTAGTCCAACCTTTATACCCTACCATAATGTCTGTATAACAGTTACATAGTAACATAGTATTAGAGGTTATATAGACTACGTCCATCTAGTCAACCTTTATACCCTACCCATAATGTCTGTATAACAGTTACATAGTAACATAGTATGGAGGTTGTATAAAGACATACGTCCATCTAGTCTAACCTTTATACCCTACAGATATGTCTGTCTAACAGTTACATAATTCCATAGTATTGAGATAATATAAACTACAACCATCTAGTCGCAACTTTATACCCACCCAAGGGCCCTATTTATGAAAAGCGTCGGGTATCGTTATCGTAAAATACCGATCGTTATCGTAAAATAACGACCGGGTTTTTACCGATAACGACCGATATTTACAGATAACGACCGGTATTTAACGATATCAGTAAATACCGGTCGTTATCAGTAAATAACGGTCGTTATCGGTAAAAACCTGGTCGTTATTTTACGATAACGATCGGTATTTTACGATAACGATACCGCTTGTGGGCTGGGGGTTGGGGGGGTGCTTGGGGTATTGGACTTCTTGGTGGTGGGGGGATTGGGTGGTGTGGTGGGGTTTGGAGGGGGGTGGTCCCCACGCTCCACCTGCCCTGCCTTCCCGCTTTCTAATTGCCCCGATCTTTCCTTCCCTTCCCTCTTCCCCTTCCCCTCCCCCACTCCCCGGTGTTTTCTAGCAGTCCGGCAAGCCCACGTCCCCTTGGATTTGCTGCCTCTTATAACTTTGGTTTCTAGGATTTTGCAAATCTATGTAAATTTGTGGGGTAGGGGATCGGGTCAGAATGTTCCCTTAGGGCTTGTTGCACTAGGAATGTGCAAAAATTCAACTAAATACGTGGTGATTTTTAATGACGTTTTAACCAGGTTTGATCCGTTATTAACAATTTGCATGTGAAAGTATGCATTTTTCGTGCATTTTCTGCATTATTTGTTGCGTTTTAACACGTTTTTTGATCGCATCTTTCAATTTAAAGGGGCAGGCCCAAAAACCATTCACGTTCGCTGGAGTGTGTGGAGTTCTAGGAGCGTTTTGGGGAGAGAGGAGCAGATGTTTGTTGGATAGAGATCTTGCCATTTATCGGGTGATTTTGCTATTCTTCATGTCGTTTCCTATAGAGCTGCGGACCGGAATGAATCACAGGAACCTATCCGCAAACGCGTGCGGTTGATCCGTTTTAAAATACCGTTTTTCATGCATTTTAATGGACAGAAATGCGTGCAGCCGGCATTTTTTAAACGAAACCCTAAAATATAACGCAGCAAGTGTGACATGATAGGTAAATCTAGGGGTTTTACTGATGTAGTGTGAACGGGCCCTTTAATGAATTTGATAATCTTGTGAAACAAAGTTGGGAAATTTTGGGGGAGGATGGTCCTGTAAAATAAATTAATGAAAAACATAAAATATAGTCATAAATCCTACATATTCCTGGTATCATACCCAAACAAGAATAAATATAAATAAGCCACCAGCTTTACTTTTGACAGTGAAGTGCAGTTTAGGATGGTGACTAAAGAAAAAACTGCCTTGTGACGTCTCATCCATCCAGTGCAGGATATCTGTAATATTCATTCATCCGGTCAATGGATATTCTGTAAAGTTCGGTCATCCAGTCAGGAACTGGTAATCGTTCTTCATAGCCAGGTCATGGTAAAATTGTAATATTCATTCATCCAGGTCATGGTATATAACTGTAATATTCATTCATCAACGGTCACAGATATCTGTAATATTCTCCATCCTGCATGGTATATCTGTAATATTCATTCATCCAGTCATGGTATATCTGAATAGTATTTTCATTCCAGGTCCACAGTATATCTGTAATTATCATCCATCCGGAATAATCTGTTATCTTTCCAGTCGGTATACTGTACTATTCATTCAATCCAGGTCAGGTATATCTGTACTATCTCATTCATCAGGTCACGTATATCTGTAATATTCACCTCCAGGTCCTGGATATCTGACTATTCCATCGACTCAGGTCATGGCAGTAGTCTGTAATGTTTCATCCAGACCCGGTCTAGTATATCTGTAAATTCATCCATATCCTGGTCATGGTATATACTGTAATAATTCACCATCCAGTGTCAGGTAGATCTGAATATTCATCCATCCAGGTAACGGTAGTGTCATTCATCATCAGTGCAATATTCATCTTCACATCCCCCAGGTTCATGGTATATTCTGAAATTCAGCCATCCAGGGTCCATGTATATCTGTAATATTCATTCCATACAGTCACAGTATATCTGTAATATTCATCCATCCAGGTCACTGGTAATATCTCCGTTAATATTCATCATCTCAGTCATGGTGAAATCTGTAAATTATCATCCAGGTCATGTATGTATATTCTCCATCCGTACAGTATTCTAATTCCATCCAGTCCTGCAGGTATCTCTTAAATATTCAATTTCATCCGAGTCTGGGATATTCTGTAAGTAATTCTTCATCCAGGTCAGGGTATATCTGTTAGTCAATTCACCAGGTCACGAATAACTGAATATCTGTCATCCAGGTCGCCGGTAGAACTGTAATACTTCTCCAGTCCTGAGTCATCTGTAATATTCATGCCATCCTGTACATATTCGGATTCCCATCCTGGTTTCTGGTTATATCTGTAAATTCATTATCCATGTCATGGTAAGTCTGTATAGTAATTCTCCAGGTCAGGGATATCGTAAATATCATCATCCGGTCACAGTATATTCTGTAATATTCATTCATCCAGGTCATGGTAAATCGGTAACTATCCATTCATCCAGGTCATGGTAATGGTCTGTAATATTCATTCATCCAGGGTCTGTATATCTGTAAATTCATGTCATCCAGGTAACGGTATAATCTGTAAAGTCATCATCCAGGTCTGGTAGATCTGTAACTATTCCATTACAGCCAGGTCATGGTATATCTGTAATATTCATTTCATCCAGGTCCGGTATATCTGTAATAGTCTTCACTCCGGTCCATGGTATATCTGTAATAATTCATTCATCCAGTCATGGGATATCTATACTTTGATATTCATTCATCCAGTCATGGTATATCTGTAATGTCATTCATATCCAGGTCATGGTATATCTGTAATATTCATCCATCCAGGTCACGGTATCTCTGTAATAATCATGTCATCAGGTCAGGTATATCTTGTAATGTACATTCATCCATGTACATGGTATATACTGTAATAGTCATTCATCCAGGTCATGGTATATCTGTTAATATTCATCTCATCCAGTCACGGTATAATCTGTATAGTCATTCATCCAGGTCACGGTATATTCGTAATATCATTCATCCGGGTCATGTATATCGTGTATAGTCATTCATGCCCAGGTCACGGTATAACATTTTGTAATAGTCATTTATCCAGGTCTATGGTATATATGTAATAGTCATATCCAGTAATGGATATATCATGTAATATTCATTCAGTCCAGTCCCGGTATCTGTATAGTCTTCAATCCAGGGTCATGGTATATCTGAAAGTCATTCATTCAGGTTATGGTATATCTGTAATATTCATTCATCGGTCATGGTATATCTGTTGTATTCAATTAAAATCAAAACTGGACTGCATGTAGTTCTTTGAAGGACGTTTCGCTAGTCATCCGACTGGCTTTCTCAATTCAAAATGACTTGTACAGAATCTCCTGTGGGTTTCATTATGTAACCCTGGAAAACCCACTTAGCATACACAGCCCGAGTTAAGGGTGTGAATGGATAGTGTGCTAAGAGGTGTATAGAACAACGCCCAGAGTAAGGTGTTAAAACAGCATTGTTACATGGCAGACACGATGTGTCGAAACCCCCCCACCTCTATTTAGGCTTGGTTTTTTTATTTGTCAATAAATGGCCTGCCTCCTTACACCTCTCTTGAACCAGTTCACATTCCTTCACGAATAGTTAACATTACAATCTTCAAAGGTATGTCCTTATCCTTAAATGCGTACACGGACTGAGTCCTGACAGAGGAATTGCTCTTCTGTGCTGGGCATTATGTGATGCAGTTTTTTTTGTTTTCGTCTCTCCACATACAAATCAGAGCATTCTTCACTGCACTGCACTGGTAATGGTGTCGCTTTTTTGTGTTTGGTAGTGTGGTCTTTTCGATGTTACCAGGCTGCCTCAGGTGTTCCCTGTCTGATTTTAAATAGAACCGAACACACACTGAGGCAGCAATTGGTACATTTGAAGGATGTGCTGGTTCAAGATAGGTGATGTTAAGGAGGCCATTATGTGAAAATATAAAGAAACCAAGCCTAAATAGAGGGGGGGGGTTCGACACCAACGGTCTGCCATGTACAATCTGGTTTATTTACAAACCCTTACTCTGGGCGTTCCTATAACACCTCTTATAGCATCAGTCATTCCTGAATTGAGAAAGCCCAGTGGTGGGACTAGCGAAAGTCTTCAAGAACTTATCATGTTACAAGCTCCATTGATTTAAGTGAAATACAAACGCAGATAGACTTAAAGGAAAACATTTGCTTGGATATCATTGTGTGTGGTTACAGCGAACTGTTTGAGCATGGGCGCCTTATAATACACAAGAGCCATAACCCTTATAACTGTTTATATTTGTCTATTAGTTATCTAGGTTACTACTAAGGTCATAGTTATTGCAACGGTTACTTAGCTATGTTTCTCATGACAGTTATACGTAGTTAGGCAGGCAGTGCTATTAACATTTGCAGTATTGTTATAACTGTTGCTTACAATGATGTCATCAGTTGCAGTACTGATGATTATGAAACTTTGAATTTTGCTTCAAGGCCACATTGTTTGTTATGACAATGAAATGGAGAGTTTTAAATTCATAATTTATTTGATAATACATACAGGTATTCAATAAAAAGTTCTCATTGTTACAATTGTGGGATCATTTTGCCCAAACACATACATTTAGCTTTCAATTGTACATTAATGTTAAATTGGTTAGTCACCATTTTTAAAGAAAGCAGGGAGCTCGAATTAAAAGTTCTTATCCGTTTAAAAACCATTGGTGTACTTTGCCCCAACCAATCAGATTTTTTAACATTTGTAAACTAACATCTTATTGGTGGGGCAGAAATTAGCACCATTTTAAACGAAAGAACTTTTTATGAATAATCCGTGAAGGACTTTTATTGAATCTCCCTGATATTATTCTTATATTGGCATATGATTGCCATGAAAAACATGGGTGGACGTGTGGGTGTACCTGTGTCTGTTTGGGAGTTTGAGAGTAATTTTTAAATAGTTATAGGAATGTTTGCTGTGGATGAAGGGTCGCTAGGGAGGGGGCGCTCAGTAGTGAGGTGTTACCTGCTGTCTGTGTGGGAACTGGAGTTTAGTGTGTTGTACTTTATGTGTTGTGTCAGAGGAACACGGGGAATTTACGCGCTGTGCGTGGTTTAAGTGCGCTAAACGAATTTATATACGGACATTTAATACTCAAGCTTGAGTTATAAATCTGTCTATTGATTCACTCTGGGTCTTCAATGGCAAGCTCAGAGCTGGGTAAAAGAAATCACGCAGAAAAGCTGCAACTGGCAAATGAGAGGGCCAACCTAGTTCTAGCTGAGCCTGTTTTCGGTACGAGTACAGCATGATGCCTTTTCCTACACACGAGTCCACCTGTTTGGATCTCCCATGGTGTATTACTCGTCATGTAAACTTGTTGGTTAGGACAAGAGCAATTACTAAGATCCCTCATTAGGAAGGATTACCATTTTATTTTTATTCTCAATCATGGACCAAAAGAAATAAGCGTTTGTCATTACACGGCACGTTGTCCGTTAGGTAACCTAAGACGGTTGTAATAGTTATATAGTAGATATGTGTCCCCCAACTGTAAATTATAAGGAGATTACTCTTACTGGAGTTCTGTGACCCCATAGAAGCACAGAGCAGAAATACAAGAAACAAAAGCATAGACTGCAACCATGGCTTGAAAATATAGTATAAACAAACCGATCTTTAATTAAACTACTAGGACATATAAAACATTATCAAACTAAGAGCACTCTTGACCTAACACATGCATTAATATGACACTAATGCCAAGTGGGTCAATAATATAGCTAAGTTAAATAGAAATGCAAAACATCCCAGCCTATGATCAGAGAGTGAGAAACGCCTGGTTGAACGCTTTTCGCTCGGCTCACATCCTGAGAGCTCTCCAGCGTCAGGTACACAGGATTTGAGCGGAGCAAAAGGGGTTTTTAATCTTTAGACTCATGTACCCTTGGTCCCCATTCGGGGAGCTTTGACCTATATCGTATCCTGTCTTGTCTAGACTAACAGTCACTTCCCCATTCCTTCATGCAACCCCTCCTCCCCCCAACGCCACAGCAGAGATACACAGCCTATTCACCCGACCTCATGACAGAATCGGCTTGTCCTGACAATTTCTCAATCAACTTCCCAGCTTCGCTGGTAAATTTCCCTCGCTCAACCTCTCGCAACTATCACCTCCTCTCTAGAGACCCATTAAGTCAGGGGTATGTTGTTAACCCGTAGACTATATATTATCTTAAACAATATAAAATATCTGAACTTTGGGTACATTTCTCACTGGGGAGGTTAAAATGTCATTATATTAGTCTTGTTTACTTGTCAGGTGCAATATGAAATGGCGAAAGCCTGCAGGAATGGAAGATGCGCGAAACAACAGATACACAGAACCCACGGCCTGTTGTTACTATTCCCCATTGTTACGATAAGAGTATTCTGATCCTCTTTGCATCAAACCTTCCAAGAAGCTTGATCTCATTCCGCAGTGCGGCATTTACCTATAACTCATTATGGAGTCGATGACCATTATATCGTAGTGAAATCAGTAACAGATCAATTGTAACAATGCAATCCTATTGTGACCGTCTCTCCACTCCAGATTGGAAAACCTCCTGGATTCCTTGGGAGACAAACGGTATTGCACACATATTATGGCCAAGAACTTCTCAACCTTCCCCAGGGTGGGACCACCTGTACCAATAACTAAGCCAATATTACTGCCTCAATAATATTGTATCTACAACTATCTTTTTAAAAAATGTAATCTCTCAAAATGTCCGTACAAAGTCTGAGACCTTCCTTCTCTGTCTTCGACCTATCATAATATAATATGTACTAGCTTTACCAGCGTGTTATCACTTGATAGATGGTCTCGCTAAGCTGACCCATAGGTTTTCCCAAAATTAAAATGAAAACATTTCCCCAAAATAAACGTTTCTGCAAAATAAGCCCCTTATCTTTCAATAAATAAATTTTTTTTTAGTTTATGTGCACCTTAAAGGACAACTCACCTCCATCAGAACATCTTGTAGAATGTAATGACCTCTTTAAATTATGTGTGATACTATCATACTCTTTGTCCTATAATTCATTAACTGTAATGCCTGCTATGATTCTGGATGCCTCATGGAAACTGAGCAATTGAGAAACTGTACTGGCCTGTACTGAAGACGGGGCATGCTCAGAGAGGCAGACAGGGGATTAAACATCAGTATTGGCTGTGAAATGTCAACGTGTCAAACTCCATGACTGACAGATACCTAACTGGATAGGAACCAAAGCAGAAACAGGAGAAACAGGACAGTGGTCAGGATTTCACGGATAGACTTATATATTTCGATTTCAAACTATTACAGTTTAGGGTTTGGGGGAGTATCTGGTATGTAAGTTTCATTTTGGGGCTGGAACTTGCCCTTTATTCACTATTTTCATATACAATTAATCTACTGATGGTCTGAAATGTGGCAGATGCACAAGCAGGTATGGGACCCCCGTGTTCAGACTTATGTGCAACGCATGTACACCAATTAATGAACTTAAAGTTATTATAGCAATGTTCCCTTGCACCATAGGACCAGAGTGAAACTCACAGTAACACATGTACAAAACCATTCATTTTGGTAAACACACAGACCATAGGTCCCAGTCAAATTCATAGGCCTGGTTTTTTTTTTCAACAAGTTCGATAGGAAATAAACACTACGATTACTTTGTTTTTTATTTAAAATGTAAAGGGAAAGGATTGTGTAGTGAATAATAACACCGTTAAAGCTCTCGAGCCTGAGATGCAGAATCTACATGAGCATGATCTGTGACTAAAGTGTGGACATACCACACTAATGATAATGGGTAAATCGTGCAGGTGTAGGGGGCTGTTCCCAACCACACAGAATGCGACGAACGACCAAGTCGGCACTTTGACATAGTCGGGAATGACAGAAAATTTCCGTCGCCTTTATCGCTCCTTCTAGTCTTAGTAGAGGGAGCCGATCCATCGTGTGGTATGCCGCATGGCCCGACCCATCCCCATACCGTGGGTTTGGGGATCCATGCTGTAAAATCGCATGTGGATGGCCACCTAAGGTCTCAATGTGTTATAGATGTGGCTGTCAGTTTTACAAGCAAAAGCTGCTTCCTTGTTGTCTTTTGAGGACTAAGGCAATGTGAAGTGGGGGGTATTTTCTCGTAGGTTAGGACTTGTATGCTGGATACTAAACACTTGGAGGGCACGTTGGCTTAAGCATGTTGTACAAACAATGTAACTAAAGGTATCCATTTTAACATCAGTGTAAGTGAATACCCTTCAACGTTTCGGCCCTAGTGTGTGGCCCTTTCTCAATCCTAATCAGTGCTTGAGAAGGCCCAACACTAAGGGCAGAAACGTTTGTCTGCTATGCACGCTAAGAAATGCTTTTTGGTTCATAAAATCCTTGTTGCACTGGACTGAAATATATTGTTATCATTTACTACTAACTGTAGACTGGGGTTTTTTTTATTGAAAATTTTGATAATATTAAGTTGTGAGTGCCTCCCATTGGAGTATATATATCTATATTATATATCATATATATAGATAATATATATAATATATATATCTATATATATATATATATATATATATAAATTATATACTTCAAGGTGGGAAGGTGTATACCGTTTTTGTGGATATATATATATAATATATAATATATATATATAGATAGCATATATATATATATTATACTATATAGTGAATTACAGGAACCATCCAAGCTGGATACTGCCCGGGTGCCCACCCCTAACAAATATAACAGAGGTAAATTATTTTCCAAAGGGTGCAAACTCCAAGGTCTTAGTGGGCAAACGTATATTTTATTCACACTATAAACAACACTTTTTCGGCCTTTTGTCTTTTTAGGCCTTATCAATCAAGGTTGGCTCGATAACGGCCTAAGACAGAAAGGCCCAAAACGTTGCCGTGATGATGTGCATAATAATAGACGTGTTTCCAGAAGCCTTGGAGGGCACCTTGAATATTTACCCTCTGTTATATATTATAACCTTACCAAGTCACAACGTGGAGCATTAACACGTTGCGGGGGCGATCAGGCTTTGGTCATACGCCCGCCGATAAGGCGTGCAGTGGTTCCTTTGGATTGCTCCTATGAGGTCCGGAGTTGTTTGGCACAATTGAATGCAAAATATCGTAGTGAGACTAAGCAAAACTGGTTGATGGGTTGGTCACACAGTGGTACAAGCCCGATGGATACTGAAAGAGAGGGTCTGTTTCTTATGACGAATTTCCTGTTGACCCAATACTCTATACGCTACCACAGGACATAGTCACTGCCAGAGTCCCACAGGACGACTACCATTGTGACGTCACAATGATCTCTCTGAAACCTTTGGCTCAATTGTATGATCATTACTTTCACAACCTGCTGTGAAAAGATGGTTTGCATACCTAAGGGATATGGCCATCTTATTGAATCCTGTCTGAACTAAGGGTTCCAAGGGGAAATGTTAAATCTTCACAGCGGGAAGAGTAAGTGCGTGATTTTGGGCCATCCCTTCCATAGAATAGTTAGTTACGGTGAATTGTGGTAGCCTCTATACGGTGATCCCTCAAAGCGAAGAATTGATGCGTGTAGGCAGGCATTGGTACCAATGACCATGCGGGGCCCCCATGGAATCCTTATGGAATTGCTGCAGCTGGTGTGGCTAATAATCATTTTCGATTCCAGGGGAATATTTGTGTGCGTTCAAAGGCACTTGCGATGGGGTCCAAATGTGGCCCGCATCCCTAACCGACTATATGCATCAAATTCGAACAAGAACATCTATTACCCATTTTGGGATCCAAAGTTTGCCTGTATAAAGTTATATAGACGACCATGTTTTTGATACTGGGATGGTGCATATCTTATCTATACAGGAGAAAATTCAGACAGTTAATGATTTGGACCTCCCATTAAACGGACACTGTAAGGTTGAGGGGAAGAAATTGATTTTTTGGATACTCAAGGTTGTTTAAAGTGGGTGATGGCCTTGGTACTACCAACCCGGTTTTCGTAAAAGCACTGACCATAATACTGGTACTTCACGCATCAAGCTTCATCCCCCGCGTTGGTAAAGCTATTAACCTACAACGCAATATTTGAGGACACGACGTATAATAGTGAAGTTGATCAGGTGAAGTACAGTTAAGGGAGATGGACAGGGTCGTTTTTTGGCCACTCAGGGGTTTTCATAGATTGTCTTAACCAACCAGCTCTACTAAAGCCCTTGTCACCATAGCTACGAGCATAAGTCTAAGAGGAAGAACATTGATATGATTTTTCCATGATTATTCAGTAATGTAGTTCGCATATAGCACGGCAGGTGCGAAAAGTCTATGGGACATTATCACCAGTGATTCTAACTTGCCTTTGAACAGCATGAACGTCGGGATAGCACATTGCCGTGGGAAAGCCCTTCGTAATTGCTGGTGAGAGACAACTTTTAGGGAAGCATCGATGGAGATGCACTTTTTGGGTGGTGCTGTTAGGCCCCGCGTGCTACGATGTCCAACGTGTGAACCTGGGACATATGTTAACAGGAAAAGATTTTCCAACCCAAGGACTGGCAAACGATTAAGATTAATTTAGACTAACCTGACACGAGCTGCTATGTGTTTACTATTCCGATTTCATGTGCATGTGTTTATGTGGTAAGACTGTGGTAGTTTTGATCGTTGTTTAACGTTTGCCAATCACCCTGTGTGAGTCGTCTATTTAGGGCAGCATGTCCAAACAGGTTGAGAGAAATAGATGGGATTTTGGTGATCAAGCGGTGGGCTAGCAGCTTTAACCTCATCTAGGACAAGACCTTCACTCATTGAAATGCATGGTGTTTGATCAGAGTACACCTATGGAGGGTGGATAGATCGAAAACTTGCGTTCAGCGAGTCGAGTGGATATCCACGAATTACAGACTTTGTGTACTGTGGTCTGAATGAACGTGAATAACTGGGTTGCTTTTATTATTTTTTATCCTATCCTATTTATTATTATTTGTTTATCCTAGGTTGATTGGTTTTTTTAGCAGGTAGTATTAGACTGTACCGTGTTTATTTATTGATATTTTATGACTCTTACTTATTTATTCCTCTCCGTATAAAGATACTTAGACTTGTGTACTATCACATTGGTATTACCATTATTGTTCGGGTATTATACTTCAATGCTGTACAGTGTATATTGTATATATTATATATAAGAACTTTTATTTGTGTTATCTTTATTGGGGAGCATAGCTTGGTTCTTCTGTTTGCCTGCCTATATGGGTGTCTGGGGTTGGATGTACTTATTTGGTTGACTTTGTGTCAATTACCATTGTGTTAGAGTCTGGTTAGCCATGGACTCCCTGTTTCGGCTCTCTGTTATTTGTTTACTAGGGGCGTGGTCTGTTTTGACACACGCTCCTGGCTGCCTGGCTGACCGTTCTTTCTCCTTTTCTCGCCTCTGTTATCTTTTCTCATCACGTTCCGCAGTTTGTGTTTGGACATGTGATAGTCTGCGTGCAGCGGTCTTCACTTGTTGCTGGGCATGCGGAAGTGGTGGCGGCCCGGACAGGTGTCGGCGATTTTACTAAACTCTTGCTGGCTCTATGAATGATTTGTTCCGGCAGGGCGACAAGGAGCCGTGGATGCTCCCCAATGGGGGGTAAGGATTTTATGTATGTCTATTCAATTTGTGGTCACTGTTTAGTGGTGTTTAAGGTTTCATAGCACGTTTTTATGGTTTGTAGGTATTGATTTATATGTGTGTGACCTAGGTGGTGTGGGGGTGGGTACCTGTGGGGCCTATTTATTCTTGGGAAGTAGGGGAATAATTAGTCCTGATGACGACCAGTTGTGTCGACAACATGTTTGATCTGTGAATAAAGTTTTTGCTCTGATTGAAGACCTGGAGTCTGGCCGATATTTGGAGTTGTGGATGTTTTTGGGACAGACAACCGGGCAAGTATCGATGTTGATTGGGCGTACAGTCGACTAGCTGTGACTTTTAATTATCAATATATATTATATAATATTAAGTATATATATATTACCACTGTATACTTCCAGTATCCCAATGAGTTAGTCAGGATTTTTTGTATAATCACGGCCTGCTAAATCATTGTTTCAAAAAAATGCATAATAAGACTGATTCTGGGGTAATCAAGTTAGGGCATACTAGTGTAATTGGGACCTTTGGGAAGATAATGTCCCATCTAATCTGGTTAGATAAATCTATTGAATTTACTTTTTATATTATTTTGTTACTGTGATCGGTGTAGGTTTTTTCCTTAGGTCTTAGGGCTGGGTACACACGGCCGGACTATTCTGTCGCTCGTTAGGAGCGCTCGGCCGGGACAAATGTCCGTCTCCGGAATGTGTGCGAATTTGCGAACGATCGATCGTGTGCCTGCACAATCAATCGGAATTTTCTGACATTCCGATCGTTCTTGTCGGCCAATCCAGACGATATGAACGATCGATGTGATCGATAACGCCTGTGTGGACCCACCTTACACTCAACAGTATCTTTTGGTCATAATTTTGTGGCTGGAAGTGTTTACAAATCCTCTATTTCCCACAAATCCTAACACACTTATGCGACACGCAATATCACAACTTCCCGCATCTTACCTTTACATGATCCCACAATGCAATCCGGACATAAACTATATTACATCCGGTATTTTCATTGTGGGATGGTGAAAGGTAATGGAGCCACAAGGAAATTGTATTAGGTGTGCTCTGCATTTCCAAAAACATTAGGAATGGCACAGTGACCCTAAGATAAGGTGAAACCCACATTACCCAACATACCTGGGTTTTGGTGATTTACCCTTATTTTAGGAAATGGAATCGCTCTGCAGAATTCACATTTAAAGGATAACTATACTGTAAACAATGTTAACCTTTAAAATGTTTTCGTACATGGGACAGGAAGGTAGAATTTAGTATCCTACCTCCCATATGTGTTTAGTTGAGGAGCTACAGCACATACAGTTTTTAATCTGCCTCCTCGTCCTCAGTTAATACTTCACAGGTGAGGACCTGACACGCGCTGGTCCTCACAACCTGGTTCCTTAAACTTTCTCTGCATTTACTTACCTACCGCGCTGCTCTGGTGAGCACCCCCCCCATCGAACAAGGCCATTGTGCCGCCCGCACAAACCGCAGAAATTTTCCTGGTGACCGACCGAAAGTGCCCTCAATCGGTCAGCCGAAAATATCTGCTGGTGTGTAACCAGCCTACAACTCAACCAAGACATTCATATTAAAAGTTTTCATATTGATTATCCCCATTTGAAGAGTGTTTACATTCTTTAGGGTATTGGCAATCAGGACAACTTATATCCTAGTCCCAGGTTTACTACTGAATAATATAACTAAAACACTGAACCTATAATTCGCTGTCTTGTTATTCACATCCTGAGCTGGAGACAATTAACATAAACTCTATTTTCTAATGTTCTAAAGTCTGGATTTGATGGAGCGCCGTGTCTACCCTTCCTCCCCACCATAAAAAGTTACGTGTGGTGACCCAGCCTTACTTGTGAGGGAAGCCCCTTTATACACTTCAAAGCAAATAGGAAGAGCTATAGTGTATATACGTTTAACAGTTAAAAAGAAAGTCCTTGGGCCAGGAGGTAGGACCTGGTAAGTTTCACCTCAACATATCCATTCTATGGGAGAAAGCCAACGGGAAAAAAAAGCTTTTGCTAGGCTTTCTGAGTGCTTCAGTGCTATCTTTATTTATCTGTTGTGGTTCAGTTAGTTCAACGGACTTAAAGTTTAGTTTCTTGAAGATGTTTTCTCTAGTCCATGTGAACCCAGGTAAGGTTTCAAAACAGCATTGTACATGGCAGACAGTTGGGTTTCGACCCCCCCAACCTCTATTTAGGCTTGGTTTTTATTCTTTTCACATAAATGGCCTCCTTGACCCCTCTCTGAACCAGTCACAGTTCCTTTGCCAATATGTTAGCACTACAATCTCAAAGGTATGTCCTTTATCCTAAGACAGGTACACGCGAGTCTGACCCTAGGATTGGGCTCTTCTGTGCGGGCCATACGTTGATGCAGTTGCTGCTGTGTCCCCCCACACACAAATCAGAAGCAATCTTCACTGCACTGTCACTGCGTATATGATGTCGCTTTTCTTGTGTTTCGGATGGGTCTTTCGGATTGTACCAATGTGCTCAGTGGTGGTTGTTCGGTTTAAAGCAGACAGGGATACGGTTTTTTTTGAAAACCTTCTTCGTTCTCAGAGACCCTGCTACATTGGGATGACCATGTTTTCTTTCTCCTGTCTTGCTTTTCACCTTCATGTTGTATTCGTGTTTCTTTTCTTTCCTTCTGCTTCTTTGACAAAGGGCCCAGTCTGTATACCACAAGTTTTAAGGGCTCCTCTGAGATGTTCATTTCTTTAGCTTCGCTCTGTGCTAGTGGGGATGTTCTCGGCTCTGTGTTTGCAAGGTTCTGATGACCCCCAGCTTGTGATCTAAAGGTGGTGGGAGTCAAACATCAAATACTGATCTGTGTGTGTTGGTTTTCTGTAAACCTCTACTTCCAGTTACCATTCCTTAACTTCACCAGCAGTTCCAAGAAAAGCCAGTTTGTTGTTTTGTACTCTTCCCTTGTAAACTGATGTTTGGTCTACCACGTTCCCAGGTAGCAACCGTTCCTTTCCCCTGGCTCAATCACTGCTTCCTTGGTGGAAGTTAGGGAGGAGAGGCGCCTGTTGGCATCAGCATGCAGTGTTTAGCCTTGTGACACTGCTGCTGGATTGCAGCTAGGCAGTTCTCTCTTTCCCGTTGTTGGAGTGAGGCAACAAATATTCCCCATGCACTCTAAACTCAGCGTTTACTGCCAGCTTTTCCAAACTCCTGCAGTGCAGCTGTTACTTTGAGGCCTAATGAAAGTACAGCTACACTTTTGATCAAGCAGTAACCAGCCTGCACCCCAACCTCCAGGGCTATCTTTCTGCTTCACTGCTCACACCCCCCTCATCTGTAGTCCTTTTCCCAGGCAGCTCCGTGCCCCCCCAGTGCTATTTGTGCCAGGTGGATGGTGCCATAGGGTGTTGCAGCTGTGCCTCGTTGATAGGATCTGGGCTGAGTCTGCTGGGCAAAAGCCAACTGCATGGCAGGCTGATATTTTGTTTTTCAACATTTTTTCTGGAGCACTCCTGAAATGTTCCTAATAGTGATTTCACATCATTGGCTGTTAGATGGGTCACACATGCTCAGATCTCTGGTTGAGTCAACGGCAATTATACGGACATTTGAAACCCTGCATACAGGAAATGAGTCATTTGGGAGCATTATTTATACAAAGAGGTGACTATGGTGGGCCAGATTATTAGAAAAAGAAAATACCCATATGTTCCTAAAGCATTTGTACTGAACTTCCCCTTGAATAATCATTAAATAAGACAACCTTCATATGGAATATCCATTTCCCTTAATTTGGCTTCACCTCACTTGGTTTCAAGGTTGTATCCTGACTTTTTTAAAGGGCCCTACACATTTCTTTCCCTAGATGGGGCCCTTTATACTGCTGAAGTAGCTTGCAATCGTATAATCTAAGGCCATAAAGCTCGTACGGAATTGCCACTTCCATGAATTCTCCAAACAGTTTGCAATCAACATAAGGATGAACAAGAGATTAGAGAAAGGGATTAGAATTCACCTTCCCCCGTATCTTTCCTCCAAGTACCGCTCTTAAACAATAGAAAGCCAGATTGTGGGGAAGGAAATCAGTTTTGTGTTCTATTGATCATTGGTTTTGACAGTAGCCAGGAATGAACCATTCTTCCATGAATACTTCACGCTTTCAGTTACAATCCATTTCTTTGCCATTTTTATATTTCTTTTTAGCAAAAAGGGTTTTTAAAAAGGAAAATGATGAAACCTTATCGAAAGATCTGAGTAGAGCGCTATACATGTCTATAAAGGCTTCCACACTACCTTCTGGGTATAGTCCAACAAAACAACCATTTTATCAAACTAGAAAATTGCTTTCTCTATAATTTTCCATTACTGGAAACTATCATTTTCCCACTATTGCGGTATATTTTATTTGACCTGTCCCATTTCCTTTAAGATGGCTATACATGGGCAGATGTTCCTCTGATCAAATTTCTCACCTTGATCCAATCTTTAGGTGGAAATCTGCGGAAAGACTGGGACTAAAATGGGATCAGCTTAAACTTTTCGCCTGGCCCGATCTTCATTTTTCTGATCAAACTGCTCAAGAATGTTGATCGTAAAACAGAAAACGAGTTTCGATATTTGAGCAATCCGTTCGAATTCAGTGGATTGCTCAAAAATTTGATCTCTGTATGGGGGCTTATCCATGCAAGGCATTTACATTTCAGCTGTCAATCAAGTGCTTTGTTATCATAAACTTTCTGCTGTGTAAATCCCCTCTCCAAGTGCAGACAGCTCTAGACCAATCACTTAATATTGCTATGGAATATTGATGCACCTAATGGCTGCAATTTAAATCTGAGTCAATGTGTCAGATTGGGGAAAAAAGGACACTGAAGGGCCTGTAAGGGCCCACCACGATATAAACTTGGTCATTGACATATCGCAATTACAATGATGGAGCCAAATATATAACATGCGATCGGGATCGGTTCGCGTATGGGTCCCTTTACTTAGATATAAATTATTGGAAATTAATGTTAAATATTAGTAAAATAATAAAAAGGAAGCATTTATTTGTTTAATGTTTGGAAGTTGCTAAAAACTTATCTCTTTTTCTTCCTCACAACTTTAAAGACAGTTTCTAGACAGTAAATAGGGATGTGTGTGAGGATATGGACATATGGAAATCTACCCTGTTTTTACTTTATAGTAATGTCTTAGCCTATCAGAGTGCTCCGTTTTAATGCATAGTTTTATTTTTTTAAAGATACTTTTAATGGCTGTAAGCTCTACGGGCAGGGACCTCATTACCTCTTGTGGCAAAGCTCTAGCACTTCTATTAATAAGTTTATATTTATGCACTGAACTATCTATGTATTTAGCCCCCTTGTATGACTTCATTGATTTCATTACTGTAACAGCGCTGTGTCCCCAAGTGGCGCTTTATAAATAACTAATTTACATACATACGTTGCTACGTACATTCCATTGGCAATTAAAATGGATGGTTCATAATATTGGGTTCTCCAGTTTTTGTAAGTTTGTAACCCATTAGTAAACCAAACTTAAGAACTTACCTACATTCTGATCCCACGACATTCAATCAAGTCTCAGGAACTCACTTTCTGGATCTTCTTTATGATTGACATATGTTCACCAGGTCTCGCCTGCCTCATTGGCAATGTATGTCAGTCATGTAGAGGATCCAAAAAGACGGTTTCTGCAAATGAATTGAATGATGCAGGCCTTGGTTGGCAGGTTATTATATGTATGGAAACCTTTGGGGGGAGTCGGCCCCTCTCAATTCAGAGGCTTCCAATTCTACTTGCCACAATTTGTAAACAATTAAGAATCTCACAAGGAGCTTTAAGTCTTCAGACTGACTTCTCTCTGTACTGTCCTGCATATTATCCAGGCAATACATTTTTGCTTATTCTGCATTGAAGCATCCATGATCCAATTTCCTGCTGAATGAGCACATGTGTGTGAAGTTATCTCTAATCAGCTGTGCCTTAGAGGCAAAGTACTGACTGTCTTGTGATTGTTAATTTTACTCATGTCCATGTATGTAGGATTCATTAAAAAAAAAAAAAGAATTCTCATTAAAACACCCGCCCCAGCAGATAATACCACTAGATGTTCACTGTAATTGGTTATCCCTCTGTTTAAAGCCTTAGATCTATATCACACACCGACATACACAGTTTTCATCTGCCAGGCTACTGTCCCTGAACTTTCCTCTGTATTAATATTCACACCGCAGGAAGCTGGCAGAAGCCGTTCCACGAAATTATATTGGGAAGTAGGAGTTATCAATCTACCTTCCTGTCCCAGGTACTTTTCATTATATAACAGGCTTACTCCAAGGGCAAAGCAGCTCTTAACCAGCTCTTCCAGTTTATGGACTGTCAGCCATTGGCGGTGACATCACCATTGCAGCCATCTTACAGTACTACACCGAAGATGGCAGGATTGGCCTTCCGGCGAGGGATTAGCTAGTAAAAGAAAGTAATCCTGCCTTGGAACGTCAGATCTAGGTAAGGTAAAAGGCAAGTCATATTTTGAGAGTAAGTAGGCTAACCAGCCCAACTTATTTATTGGTGGACATGCCCTTTGTTATGCCTTATGCCTGTCAGGTCCACGATCACAAGTGTGTACAAAGCTTCATTATCCAGGAAGAAAGTTGGCGTTGTGATAATAGTAAAAGCCAGATTAATAAATAAACATTTATTAAACTTTAAAAGAATTTAGCCTATAACTTACTTTATGGTACATCTGATTATTTAACATATATTTTTATTCTTTAATCCTTCTTATCTTTTTATTGTTCCCCTGTTCACAGTCAACTGTGCAACCTTACAAACCCCAAACATACTTTACCCCATAATAGTGGAACAAAGGCTGCTGCTGCGACACGTTAACACAGGATTTAAAAACCACTGGCGCTAAGGATAGTTTTACTCATTGTACCAATAGAAACAAGAGTTGTGCACAGAGAGGAAGCTGTCAATGGTTTTCTGTTAAGAGGAATTATATAAGTTTGGTCTGAGGGTCTTTTCTTGACTGAGAATCACCTCTGTATTCTTTGTGATTTTACCTTGACGCATTTCGAGAGAACCTGTCAGCGTGTAGGTGTAGCCTTGGGCAGGGATAGTAAGCAGGGAATTAGAATTCCTGTATTTCTCATACTGCGGGAAATTATGTTGTATAGTATAGGACAGGATGCTTAATCCTGCCAGGGTGAAATTCTGCACACGGAAATTATACATTAATTGTTACAGTGGTTTATTCATTCTTAACTTCGGGATGGAGACATGTTTTTTTGTCCAGCTTATTGGGTACAAAGATGCCTATATTGCCACCAATCCCACAGCACATAGACATATTTTCCAAAAGCTCAAGGAGGTAAAATTAACCCCCCCCCAACACCCTCATGAATTTAAATCAAATTTTAAAATCCTCCAAATATTGACTTAAAACGAGCACCTTGTAATAAACCATTTATTATGTCCTCCTGTGTTTTGCTGTGGTGGTTTAGAAATGTTCCTTATTTAATACTTTATGGGTCTGGTGGTGGTGATTTTATTTCCCAGTGTTTATACATCACAGTCACACCCACTGTCACTGCTTTCTTGCACGGCCCAGTCCTGAACTACTAGCAAATGAACTGTAGAACGTCCCACCACCCACACACATCCACAGGGCAAATGGTAACATTTGTCACTTTTTAAATTCTGAATTTCAAACCACTACAGATTGTGCTGAAGGATGGTTTACTATTGGTTCATTTTATAGATAGAGGGACACTAAATGTAAGACATTAAAAATCTTAAAATCATCTTTAAAAACAAGTACAATTGTATTATGTCTGAGGAAGAAACCTAAGTGTTTTGAAAGCTTGCATTTTTTCAATCATTTAGGTTAGCCAATAAAAAGTATTATTTTACTGTCTTACAGTTACATAGTAACAGTATTGGATGTTGTATAAAGACATAAGTCCATCTAGTCCAACCTTTATACCCTACCTACATAATGTCTGTCTAACAGTTACATAGTAACATCGTATTGGAGGTTGTATAAAGACCTACGTCCATCTAGTCCTAACCTTTATACCTACCATAATGTCTGTCAACAGTTACATAGTAACATAGTATGGAGGTTGTATAAAGAACTATGTCCATCTAGTCCAAACTTTATCCTTACCCATAATGCCTGTTCTAACGGTGACATAATAATAATAGTATTTGATGTGTATAAAGACATATGTCCATCAAGTCCAACCTTTATACCCTACCTATAATGTCTGTCTAACAGTTACATAGTAATATAGTTTGTAGGTTGTAGTAAAGACATACGTCCATCTAGTCCCAAACTTTATACCCTACCATATGTCTGTATAACAGTTATAGTAACAGTATTGGATGTTGTATAAAGACGTAAGTCCATCTAGTCCAACCTTATACCCTACCCATAATGTCTGTCTAACAGTTACTAGTAACATAGTATTGGAGGTTGTATAAAGACATACATCCATCTAGTTCAATCTTTATACCCTACCCATAATGTCTGTATACAGTTACATAGGAACATAGTATTGGAGGTTGTTAAAGACATACGTCCATCTAGTCTAACCTTTATACCTACCTATAATGTCTGTCTCACATATAGTGTTGAGGTTGTATAAACATACTCCCTCTAGTCTAACCTTTATACCCTACCCAATGTCTGTCTAACAGTTTACATAGTAACATAGTATTGGAGGTTGTATAAAGACATATGTCCATCTAGTCCAAACTTTATACCTTACCCATAATGCCTTTCTACTGTGACTAATAATATAGTATTTGAGGTTGTATAAAGACATATGTCCATCAAGTTCCAACCTTTATACCCTACCTATAATGTCTGTCTAACAGTTACATAGTTATAGTATTGTAGGTTGTATAAAGCTACGTCTATCTAGTCAACCTTTATACCCTACCCATAATGTCTGTCAACAGTTACATAGTAACATAGTATTGGAGGTTGTATAAAGACCTACGTTCCATCTAGTCTAACCTTATAACCCTACCCTAATTCCTGCTAACAGTTACATAGTAACATATATTGGAGGTTGTATAAGACATATGTCCATCTAGTCCAAACTTTATACCTTACCCATAATGCCTGTCTAACTGTGACATAATAATATAGTATTTGATGTTGTATAAAGAACATATTCCATCAAGTCCAACCTTATACCCTACCTATAATGTCTGTCTAATAGTTACTAGTAATATAGTATTGTAGGTTGTATAAAGACATACGTCCATCTAGTCCACCTTTATACCTACCCATAATGTCGTCTAACAGAGTTACATATAAGATAGTATTGGAGGTTTTATAAAGACATACATCCATCTAGTTCAACTTATACCCTACCTAATGTCTGTATAACAGTTAACATAGGAACATAGTATGGAGGTTGTAATAAGACATACGTCCATCTAGTCTAACCTTTATACCCTACCTATAATGTCTGTCTAACAGTTACATAGTATTGGAGTTGTATAAAGACATATGTCCATCTGTCTAACCTTTATACCCTACCCATAATGTCTGTCTAACAGTTACATAGTAACATAGTATTGGAGGTTGGATAAAGACATATGTCCATCTAGTCCAAACTTTATACTCTCATAATGCCTGTCTAACTGTGACATAATAATAATAGTATTTGAGGTTGTAAAAGACATATGTCCATCAAGTCCAACCTTTAATACTCCTACCTATAATGTCTGTCTAACAGTTACATAGTAATATAGTATTGTAGGTTTGTAAAAGACATCGCTCTATCTAGTCCAACCTTTATACCCTACCATAATGTCTGTATAACAGTTACATAGTAACATAGTTTAGAGGTTATATAGACTAACGTCCATCAGTCAACCTTTATCCCTACCCTAATGTCTTGTATAACAGTTACATAGTAACATAGTAGTGGAGGTTGTATAAAGACATACGTCCATCTAGTCTAACCTTATACCCTACAGATATGTCTGTCTAACAGTTACATAATTCCATAGTATTGAGATAATATAAACTACAACCATCTAGTCGCAACTTTATACCCACCCAAGGGCCCTATTTATAAAAGTCGGTATCGTTATCGTAAAATACCGATCGTTATCGTAAAATAACGACCGGGTTTTTCCGAAACGACCGATATTTACAGATAAACGACGGTATTTTAACGATATCAGTAAATACCGTCGTTGATCAAATAACGTCGTTTCGGTAAAAACCTGGTCGTTATTTTACGATAACGATCGGTATTTTACGATAACGATACCGATCTTTTATAAATAGGGCCCATAATGTCTGTGTAATAGTTACTTTATTTTTCTTTACTTTGTAGCATGCCTTGCTTACTAAGCTGCAGCCTTAAATGCTCCCATGAAAATGTATTTGTTCATGCTAATTTTTCCACATTAAAGCAGATGAAATTAATTTTCTGCATTGTATGGGAATGTGTTTATCTTGCCCCTACTGTCAATGGAATGATAGTTAATGTGTTGAAAGGAAGGAGGCGACAAGATCTTATGATATAAAATGTGAGGGTGATCTACATCTCTGGGTCAAAGCCAAATAATTACAAACAAAGCAGAAAATCTTGAGGTTATGGGCTGGACCTCATAGGAAATTCATTTGGGTCCATGGCAGGACTTATTAATAAATGATTTTTAGTAAATTGTGTCCATTAAGAATAGATTGAGGGGCTTAAAGGGGAAGTTTAGCATTAATACATAAGCTTTCAAAAACAAAACAATTGTGTTTTCTTACTGCAATGACCATCCGGTTATTTCTATGTGTATAAATAAATATTTGAAAATTACCTACTTTCTGTTTGCAGATCCCTAATAGTATCTGTAATGATCTCATTCTCTGGGTTAAATCAGCTGCTCAGTAGAGATCTGAGCATGTTTGACCAATCCAACAGCCAATCAGTAGAAATGACTACTCCAAGGAAGTAGTGCATCCTGGGAAAAAGAAGGGCCGTCACAGAACCTGAAATGGCAGCTCAATACTGACCACAGCAAAGCATAACAAATGGTATAAAATATTTTTTTTTTAGTATAGTATTTGAGGTTAAATAAAGACATACATCTGTCTAGTCCAACCTACTCAGCAATACCCACATTTCCTGTCTAACTTGATCTTAAAAAAAAAAAAAACAGGAAGAAGGAGTAAATAATTCCTTCCTGACAATGGCAATCGGAAATTTCCCTGGATCAACTCTACTTTATGTATCAATACCAGTAACTTGTAACATTCCTTGTTGCATGAAACTCATCCAGCTTTTTTTTGAGACTGACCAATGAACCTGCCATAACAACGTCCACTGGAAGACAGTTCCATAGCTTTACCGTTCTCACAGTGAAAAACCCTTTCCCAACTCTACTTTATGTATCAATACCAGTAACTTGTAACATTCCTTGTTTGCAGAAACTCATCCAGCTTTTTATTAAACTGACCAATGAACCCGCATAACAACGTCCACTCGAAGACAGTTCCATAGCTTTACCGTTCTCACAGTGAAAAACCCTTTCTGAACTTCGTTTCTATCAGTCTTAAGGGATGTCCACATGTCCTTTGACATGTTCTATTGGTGAACAATGCCCCAGATAGTTTATTGTATGGCCCGTTAATGTATTTATACACAGTAATCATATCCCCACGCAAGCGCCTTTTCTCCAGCGTACATAATTGTAACTTATCCTTATCCATTAATTTTGCTTTTCTTTGAACCCTTTCCATTTCCAAGAGGTTCTTTTGTATACATGATTTCAAAACTTTTTAAACGAACTTAAGAGCTCAAGGAGTTTAATGACCAACTGTCTACCCTGAGGAATGTCTATGTTCTGTTTAATGACTGTCTGTCTCTTTGCAGGAATACTGTCTACCCTGAGGAATGGCAATGTACTGTTTACTGACCGTCTGTCTCTTTGCAGGAATACTGTCTACCCTGGGGAATGGCTATGTCCTGTTTACTGACCGTCTGTCTCTTTGCAGGAATACTGTCTACCCTGGGGAATGGCTATGTCCTGTTTACTGACCGTCTGTCTCTTTGCAGGAATACTGTCTACCCTGGGGAATGGCCTAATGTACTGTTAGACCAGTGCTGTCTCTTCTTTGCAGTAATACTGTCTACGCCTGGGGAATGGCTATGTACCCTTTGATGCACGTCTGTTCTTTGCAGGAATACTGTCTATCCCTGGGGAAATGGCTATGTACTGTTTACTGACCGTCGTCTCTTTGCATGAAAACTGTCACCCTGGGGAATGTCTATGGTATACTAGTTACTGACGTCTTGTCTCTTTGCAGAATACTTCCTACCCTGGGGAATGGCCTATGTTACTGTTTGACGTCTGTCTCTTTGCAGGAATACTGTCTACCCTGGGAATGCTAAATGTACTGTTTACTGACCGTCTGTCTTCTTTGCAGGAATATGCTGTTCTACCCTGGGGAATGGTCTATGTACTGTTTAATGACTGTCTGTCTCTTTAATACTACTGTCTACCCTGGGGAAATGTCTATGTCTGTTTAATGACCGTCTGGTCTCTTTGCAGGGATACTGTCTACCCTGGGGAATGGCTATGTACTGTTAATGACCGTCTGTCTCTTTGCAGGAATACTGCTACCCTGGGGAATGCTATGTCCTGTTTACTGACCTTCTGTCTCTTTGCAGGAATCTGTCTACCCTGGGAATGCTATGTCCTGTTTGACTGACCGTCTCTTTGCAGGATACTGTCTACCCTGGGGAATGGCTATGTACTGTTACTGACCGTCTGTCTCTTTGCAGGAAAATACTGTCTACGCCTGGGGAATGTCTATGTACTGTTTATGGGACCGTCTGTCTCTTTGCAGGAATACTGTCTACCCTGGGGAATGGCTTGTCTTTAGTGACTGTCTGTCTCTTTGAGGAATATCGTCTACCCTGGGATGTCTAATTCCTGTTTAGACCGTCTGTCTCTTTGTCAGGAATACTGTCTACCCTGGGGAGGACTATGTCCTGTTTAATGACCGTCTGTCTCTTTGCAGGGAATACTGTCTACCTGGTGATGGTATGTCTTTTATGACCGTCTGTCTCTTTGCAGGATACTGTCTACCCTGGGGAATGGCTATGTCTGTTTTACTGACCGTCTTCTCTTTGCAGGGAATACTGTCACCTGGGGGAATGCTATGTCCTGTTTACTGACGTCTGTCTCTTTGCAGGAATACTGTCTACCCTGGGAATGGCTATGTTGTTTATGACGTCTGTCCTTTGCAGGATACTGTCTACCTGGAATGGCTATGTCGTTTAATGACCGTCTGTCTCTTTGCAGGAATAACTGTCTACCTGGGGAATGGCTATGTACTGTTTACTGACCGTCTGTCTCTTTGCAGGAATACTGTCTACCCTGGGGAATGGCTTGTCCTGTTTACTGACCGTCTGTCTCTTTGCAGGAATACTGTCTACCCTGGGGAATGGCTATGTCTGTTTACTGACCGTCTGTCTCTTTGCAGGAATACTGTCTACCCTGGGGAATGCTATGTACTGTTTAGTGACCTGTCTGTCCTTTGCAGGAATACTGTCTACCCTGGGGAATGGCTATGTACTGTTTATGACCGTGCGCGTCTGTCTCTTTGCAGGAATACTGTCTACCCTGGGGAATGGCTATGTCCTGTTTATGACCGTCTGTCTCTTTGCAGAGAATTACTGTCTACCCTGGGGAATGGTATTCAGTTGTTTAATGACCGTTCTTTCTCTTTGCAGGAATACTGTCTACCCTGGGGAATGGCTATGTCTGTTTATGACCGTCTGTCTCTTTGCAGGAATACTGTCTACCCTGGGGAATGGCATTTCCTGTTTAGACGTCTGTCTCTTTGCAGGAATACTTCTACCCTGGGGAATGGCTATGTCTTGTTATACTGACCGTCTGTCTCTTTGCAGGAATACTGTCTACCCTGGGGAATGGCTATGTCACTGTTACTGACCGTCTGTCTCTTTGCAGGAAATACTGTCTACCCTGGGGAATGGCTATGTACTGTTTATGACGTCTTCTCTTTGCAGGAATACTGTCTACCCTGGGGAATGGCTATGTACTGTTTACTGACGTCTGTCTCTTTGCAGGGAAACTGTCTACCCTGGGGAATGCTATGTACTTTACTGACCGTCTGTCTCTTTGCAGGATACTGTCTACCCTGGGGAATGGCTATGTCTGTTTACTGACTCTGTCTCTTTGCAGGAATACTGTCTACCCTGGGGAATGGCTATGTCCTGTTTACTGACGTCTGTCTCTTTGCAGGAATACTGTCTACCCTGGGAATGGTCTATGTACTGTTTACTGACCGTCTGTCTCTTTGCAGGATACTGTCTACCCTGGGGATGGCTATTGTCCTGTTTACTGACCGTCTGTCTCTTGCAGAATACTGTCTACCCTGGGAATGGCTAGTCTGTTTAAATTACCGTACTGTCTCTCTTTGCAGAATAACTGTCTACCCTGGTGAATGGCTATGTCCTGTTTAATGACCTCTGTCTCTTTGCAGTAATACGGTCTACCCCCTGGGAAGGCCTATGTTCCTGTTTTATGACCGTCTGTCCTCTTTCAGGATATACTGTCTCCTGCTGGGGAATGTCTTGTCCTTTTACTACCGTCTGTCTCTTTGCATGAATAC